>CM065590.1:288807024-289068591 GCA_033119425.1 Bufotes viridis
GGATTAAACTGATGAGAATAGTACTACAGAAAATACCACTCATATCGGGTGTGACAGTAAATTGCACGGCGCAGACACAGTGACCGTGGATAAAAACAAAGGGAGGGAGCCAGCGTTTTTTAACCATCTCCCCGTTCGAAAAATCAATTCAATTCACCTTTCGGGGACCCTTGGTGTTGTACGTGGCTGGGTGGAGGAAGAAACCTTCAATGACATCACTGGGACGTGGCTAGCTTGGTATCCAACCTTGTGCAAATGGGGAGTTTGCGGTTGTGCAAATGAACTGTTTGCGTGTGCATTAAAAGGGGAGTTTGGTCTGTCAATGTCTGTAAAGTGGGCGTAACCCTTAGACTACCTGATCGATACAACATCATACCTGATCGTATACACACACTGGATGTTTTAAAGCATGTTATTCCAAACAATTTAGAATGTTAGTTGATTTATGCCCTTTATGGATTAAAACCCGACTCTGCGTCCACTACGTAATTTTCCATGGGAGTTTTGCCATAGATCCCCCTCCGGCATGCCACAGTCCAGGTGTTAGACCCCTTGAAACAACTTTCCCATCACTATTGTGGCCAGAAAGAGTCCCTGTGGGTTTTAAAATACGCCTGCCAATTGAAGTCTATGGCGGTTCGCCCGGTTCGCCCATTCGCGAACATTTGCGGAAGTTCGCGTTCGCTGTTCGCGAACGGAAAATTTTATGTTCGCGACATCACTACTGCAAATTAGTTTATTTCCCTTAATATTCACATTCAAGTCCAGGAACTGCACACCTGTTCTGCTTACAGTTGAGGTGAATTGTAAACCTTTATCATTTTTATTAATGTTGTTTATGAAAGCTTCTAGAGAGTCGGCCGGACCTCGCCATATAAATTGGCAAGGTCCGGCCGACGGCGGCATGCAGACTCGTAGGCAGGCGGCAGCTTAACATCACTCCCTCCATCATGCGCTGCCTGCCCCGCCTCCCTGCTTCATTCATAAAGTTTGCATGCCGCTGTACGGGGATAGATAGTAAGTACAGCAGGGCTTTGGGCTACAAAAGGATAACATACAATAAGTCTACATTAATTCGCTACACAGCTGCGGGGAACGGTGTATTAGAGGAGAGTCACTGCATCGTGCCCCGCCACGAGTGTTCCCGCCTCCTCCCTCCACATTGATACATTGCAGGCCAGCGATGTATCAGTGTAACAGTGTTGGGGGATATCTGTAGATGAAACTTATGGGGGAACTCTGTGGCTGACACTTATGGGGGATTTCTGTGGATAACACTTATGGGGGATCTCTGTGGATGACACTTATGGGGATCTCTGTGGATGACACTTATGGGGATCTCTGTGGATGACACTTATGGGGGATCCCTGTGGATGATACTTATGGGGGATCTCTGTGTATGACACTTATGCGGGATCTCTGTGGATGACACATATATAGCATAAGATGCTATATAAGTGTCATCCACAGAGATCCCCCATAATAGTGTCATACACAGTGATCCCCCATAATAGTGTCATCCACAGATCCACCATTAGTTCAAAACCCACCAAACCTTATGGTTTAAAATATTTTTTCTTATTCTCCTTCTCAAAAACATAGGTGCGTCTTATCATCAGGTGTGTCTTATAAAGTGAAAAATACGGTATATATATCATAGTAACATAGTTTATAAGGCTAAAAAAAGACATCTGTCCATCTAGTTCAGCCTGTTATCCTGCAAGTTGATCCAGAGGAAGGCAAAAAAAATATATAAATATATATTTTTTAAATATAGATAGCGACATGGAAAAAAATGAAAACATTCAAAAAAAATATTAAACAAAAAAAATCTAATTTAAATTGGTTGTTTTTTTAAATAGGGGTTTTCCAGTTACACAAAAAAAATGAATAACACCAGCTTTGAACCTTACTCCATTATATAAATCAAATGAAAAAGTTCTGAATGAATTGACTCCTCCAGCGTAATTGCGATCCATGTTTACATCCCAGCGTAAGACTCATGGGGGTCTTTAGCATCAGGTCTCTGCTCTTCTTCCCCTCCCATATGGAACATTGCAGTTCCAAGCAGGTCTAGCAGCCTAATCAGTATTCACTTAACTGCAGTGAATACTAATAAAACTGTGTTCGATACTGGTTAGGGGCAGGGCCCTCATCCAGCACATACAGTAGACTTCTACTAAGTAAATTATTTAACAGGATTAAACTACAGATCTTCTGTATGGCAGGCAGAAGATTTGCCACTACTAGTGTTGGGTGCGAATATTCGAATCACAAATTTTTATAGCGAATATCGCCGCTTCGAGAATTCACGAATATTTAGAATATAGTGCCACATAGTGCTCCTCTCCCCTTCACCATAGTGTCCCCATAATGTGGCAGCATAAAATGCCCCTATATAGTGCCCCAAGTAGGTGCCCCCATAGTGCTCCTTATCCTTCCTCATTGTGCCCCCATAATGTGCCACTATAAGATTCCCCCATAGTGTCACTCATATTGCACCAGTATAAATCCCCCTTCTTAGTGCACCCATAATGTGTCTATATAATAAGCCCTGTAGTGTTCTTCACCCCTCCAACACTATAGTGCCCCCATAATGTGCCAGTATAAGATGCCCCCATAGTGAGTGTCCCCCATGATGTGCCAGCATAAATGAACCCATAGTCTCCCCCATGATGTGCCAGTGTAAATGCCCCCAGTAGATGCCCCCAGATGTACCAGTATAAATACCCCCAGCAGATGACCCCCATAGTGTCCCCCATGACATGACAGTATAAATACTCCAGCAGATGCCCTATAGTGTCATTATAAATGCCCCAGTAGATGATCCTATAGTTTCCTCCATAATGTGCCAGTGTAAATGCCCCCAGTAGATGACCCTATAGTCCCCCATGATGTGCCAGTATAAATTCCCCAGTAGATTCCCCCAGATTTGCCAGTATAAATGCCCTAATAAATGCCCACATAGTCCCCCATGATGTGTGAGTATAAATGCCCCCAGTAGATGCCCCCATAGTCCTCCATGATGTGCCACTATAAATGCCAACATATGTGTCAGTAGAACTGCTCCCATAGACCTCATGATGTGCCAGTAGATGCCCCCATAGTGTCCCCATGATGTGCCAGTTACAGTTGTGTTCAAAATTATTCAACCCCCAATGCTGTAAAGGGTTTTAGGGAATTGAGTGTACATTTGTAATTGTGTTCAGAATGAAATCTTACAAGGACTTTTTAAAAAACCAAATGCAACTAAAATGACATCAATTGTTTTTGTAATACAGTATTAAATGTTTTTTTTGTGATTTCTTCATTGACACAATTATTCAACCCCTTAAAGACTACCACTCCTAAGAACAGAGGTTCATTCAAATGTTTTCGATCAGGTATTGAAAACACCTGTGGATGTCAAGGAGCAGCAATCAAGTATAATAAGCACCAATTAGGCAGATTTAAAATGACTGTGATACTCAGCTCCTTCTAGACATTTACTGGTGTGTTTACAAACATGGTGAAGTCAAGAGAATGGTCCAGGAAGACAAGATAAGAGGTGATTTCTCTTCACAGGAAGGGCAATGGCTATAAGAAGATTGCAAAGATGTTAAACATACCAAGAGGCACCATAGAAAGCATCATTCGCAAATTCAAGGCAAAGGGCACTGTTGAAACGCTACCTGGTCGTGGCAGAAAGAAGATGCTGACTTTGACTGCTGTGCGCTACCTGAAGCACAAAGTGGAGAAAAGTCCCCGTGTGACTGCTGAGGAACTGAAAAAAGATTTGTCAGATGCGGGTACTGAAGTTTCAGCTCAGACAATAAGGCGCACACTGCGTAATGAAGGCCTCCATGCCAGAACTCCCAGGCGCACCCCTTGCTGTCTCCAAAGAATAAGAAGAGTCGACTGCAGTATGCCAAAAGTCATGTGGACAAACCACAAAAGTTTTGGGATAGTGTTCTGTGGACTGATGAAACAAAATTAGAACTGTTTGGGCCCATGGATCAACGCTATGTTTGGAGGAGGAAGAACAAGGCCTATGAAGAAAAGAACACCTTGCCTACTGTGAAGCATGGCGGGGGGGTTAATCATGCTTTGGGGCTGTTTTGCTTTTACAGGTACAGGAAAGCTTCAGCGTGTGCAAGGTACCATGAATTCTCTTCAGTACCAGGAGATATTGGATGAAAATGTGATGCAGTCCGTCACAAACATGAGGCTTGGGAGACGTTGGACCTTTCAACAGGACGATGATCCCAAGCATACCTCCAAGTCCACTAGAGCATGGTTGCAGATTAAAGGCTGGAACATTTTGAAGTGGCCATCGCAGTCACCAGACTAAAATCTGATTGAGAACCTCTGGTGGGACTTAACGAAAGCAGTTGCAGAGCGCAAGCCTAAGAATGTGACTGAACTGGAGGCTTTTGCCTATGAAGAATGGGCGAAGATACCCGTAGATCGCTGCAAGACACTTGTGTCAAGCTATGCTTCACATTTAAAAGCTGTTATAACTGGAAAAGGATGTTGTACTAAGTACTAAGATTGAATGTCACTTGGGGGTTGAATAAAACTGATAATGATGTGAGCACAGAAAAGACATTTGTGGTTATTTTATTATAAATGTTATGTTATATTTGTCTGACTTACAAGTGCCTCTTTGATTTAATTTTAAACAAGATGACTGAAATGATCAAAATCAATGTCAAACTGGCCAAAACACTCAATTTCAGTGGGGGTTGAATAATTTTGAACACAACTGTATGCCCAGTAGATGCCCCCATAGTGTCCCACATGATGTACCAGTAATGCCACCAGTAGATGCCCCCATAGGGTCCCCCATGATGTGCCAGTAATGCCCCCATATTGTCCTCCATTACGTGTCAGTAATGCCTCCAGTTGATGCCCCCATAATGTGCCACAGAAAAGAAAAAAAAATACACTTATACTTACCTCCACGCTGTCAGCAATGTAGGCCACCTCCAGCCTGTGTCCCGCACAGTACAAAGACCGGCTCATTGCCTGCAGCCTATCAGAGGAGCAGGGAAGGGAGGCGCTTCTCCCTTGCCCTCCTGCAGCCTTCGTCTGTATCGCTGTCCTGAGGGCAGCGATACAGATGAATGAATGGAGATGAGCACTTTCATAATGGAAGCGCTCATCTCCCGCTGCCGCCAGGGCACTGGATCGGGATTCAGCAGGTAACACGGTTCTCCGATCCGGTTGTATTTTAACAACCGGATCTGGAGAACCAAAGGAAACTGGCTGAATCCCATGCCTGAGTGCACGAATCACTAATATATAGTCAGACCTGCTAAAATGTGAATTTGCACGTATTGCGCAAAAATATGCGCATCATTAATTGCGATTTGCACAATTGCAAATATATCGGAGCACTCTATCTGCATATAAAGCTATTGTAATGTTCTGCCATGCCAACCATTTTCTCCAGTCTCAGGAAACTTATAGCAGCTTGAAAAATGTAGCACTAGTGACACATGCCTGTATTGGCACGCATAATTCGAATATTAAATTGCCGATTTTCGCATTTATGAAAATAATCGGGAATTCTGAAATTCGCGAATTTATGACGAATATTCGCCCAAGTATTTGCGAAATATCGCCAATTCGAATATTGCCCCTGCTGCTCATCACTAGCCACTATATTACGGACCTGCTTTATTGGAATGGCTGATTTTTCTGTGCTTAAAGCATAACTGTCACATTTAGAACCTAATTAAAATTTTCATATATGTAGTTACTAATAACATAATATTCCTGAATCAATAACTATTAGACTTACTTACCCCATATTTCATAAGATTCAGCCCTTAGCAACCAGTCTACATAAAACTTCAATTTCACTATTCTGTTAAGATGACTGCCCTTAGCCATGAGGCTAATCCATAGGACACCTGCAGTGAAGTTAGTGAAGACCAGCACTGTATAGGGGGGTCTTGCAGTGAAGTTCCCGAGTCTGGCTGAAGCCTGTAGTCCTCCAACAACACAGAGGGGTTGCCCAAGCTCTCCTCTTACCACATGATGCTTTCATATATACACTGAGCAGGCGGAAGATCTCCCTTCCCCGGCTGCTCTAGATACATTCTCCAGCACTGCTAAGGGAGTGTCTGCCAAGTGCAGGGATATGGAAAAGTGCACACGCCCCAGCACTGTTATCACCTGTCAGGGAGGACCTGGCTTTTTATCCATTACCTTACAACATTTACTCTAGCTGTCCCTGCTTGTGTGTCTCCCGTCTACCTCTGAGCAAACTGATAGACGGAAGAAGCCTAGCAACCTGATTTTAATCTCAGGTAACATTAGCCAATACTGGGGACAAAAATGTGGCTTTTAGGGGTTATTTATTAAACAATCAAATTAAAACCGGGCCAACAAGGTGATATTAATCACCAAAATCCAGTAGTCAAAAATAAAATAAAAAATGCAACAGTTATCCTTTAAGAAGCTATTTTCTTCACAGGCATAACAGTAAATAAATACTATATTACTGAAATGAGAGAGGAAATTGTGCAATTTACCTATCACCACAAGCAATGTGTTTACTGTATTGTACAGCTTATTATGATAACAGGGATACCAAATATTGTTTTGTAATATTTCATATTAAGTATGTTACAAAACTTTTTTCTGCTTCTTTTTTTTTTTTATAATAGTAATTTTGCAGAAAAATTAAACTTTTTCCAAAAAAGTTAAAAGCTGAAAAAAACTATTTTTCTGCCACAAGTTTTACAGCTCTCGGTGGGATTTGAACCCCAGACCTTCTGTATAGTAAACAGAGACATTACCCACACTTCTATAGACAAGCACAGCTCTAAAAAAATGTATTTTAATGCTTTATAGTTTTATAGGTTTTTGCTTTTTATTAACTATCATAAAACCGTATTTGGTGTCCCTGCAATCACAATAGCCCATAGAATATAGTAAACATAATATAGTGAACATATTATTTATGGTGATTGGTTAACAGCATAAAAAATGAAGGGGGAGGGACACATGGTTTGCTTGTATGGAGCCCTAAAATTCCTGTATGGCAGTCTTACTTAGACAGCATCATTGCTAACATCACATCTACAGAGCAGCGCCCAGGAGATGAGCAGAACATGGCCCCGAGAGAACATGGCTCTACTTGTATAAGATGGTCAGCCAGGCCAAAATCCAAAATAGTGGACCAGTCATGAAGTGGGGAGGGTGGAGAAGTCCACAGAGTGGACCTATGACATAGTGGTGAGGTGAAAGCAGCATGAAGAGGCCACTGAATGGCACAATAACAGAGTCTTGAGGTGGCAGTAGTATGAGGAGACCACCAAGTGGCACACTGACCAAGTCTGGAGGTGGTGGCAGCATGAGTAGGCCACAGAGCGCCACACTGAAAGAGTCTGAATTCTGGAGAATCTACATGACAGGAGATGTCACTGGATGTAAGAGATATGTGGTGCTGTAGTCTACTGTATATTTCATAGCAATGTATGTTATGTCCATCCAAATATCTGTTTTTTGGATGTCGGGGTGAGTGGGCTTACTACCTTTTGATCAAAATGTAAACCAATGTCTCCACTGTTTGCATGCGATATCACTAATGTCCTCTTACAGCTCCCATCTTGGGCAGAGCTCTAGTTGCTGAGTGCTGTTATATTTTTGTGTTTGTTTTTTGGGAGGGTGGATATAGAATTTGGCCCACACTGCCGCAGTCCGGCCCCAGACTTCAGGTCACACTGTGAGTGTTCAGAATTCTGGGGCCTCACACCCATCTACTACATTATCTGTACTCAATCACTGTGTTATCTGTGGTGTTACGTAGAACTGCAGGTGACATCTACTGCATTATTTGTAAAAAGGGGCGTGGTCACAGGTTGGGGGGGCACAATGCTTGGCTTGCCCCGGGTGCTGACAACCCACGCTACGCCACTGTGTGGCAGCAGTATGAGGAAGCCACCGAGTGGCACAATGACAGAGTCTGGAGGTGGCAGCATCAGGAGGATACCACAGAATAGCAACGTGACATAGAGTGGAGAAGGCAGCAGCATTAAGAGACAACAAAGCAGCACAATGACAGAGTCTGGAGGTGGCAGCAGCATGAGTAGGCCACAGAGTGGCACAATGACAGAGTCTGGAGGTGGTGGCAGCATAAGGAGACTACAGGGTGGCAAGGTGATATAGTGTGGAGGCAGCGGCAGCATAAGGAGACCATAGAGCAGCACAATGACAGAATCTGGAGGTGGAGGCAGTATAAGGAGAATACTGAGTAGCACAATGACAGACTCTGGAGGTGGCAGCAGCATGAGTAGGCCACAGAGCGGCACAATGACAGAGTCTGGAGGTGGCAGCAGCATCAGTAGGCCACAGAGCGGCATAATGACAGAGTCTGGAGGTGGCGACAGTATGAGGAGGCCACCAAAGCGGCACAATGACCAAGTCTGGTGGTGGCAGCATCAGGAGGATACCACAGAGTGGCAAGGTGACATAGTGTGGAGATGGCTGCAGCGCCCGTACTCTCCCCTGCCACACTATTTTGTTAGGTAAGGTAAATAGCCTCTAACCTTTGGATGTTTGGTTATTTAATGTTATGGCCTTGTAGTTAGATATTGCCACTAGCCACGCATTGTTTTGCGGGCATTAATAGAAGGCTGCCGCAGTGTTAGTCGTGTATGATATACCAGATTTGTATGAATATGAATTAACTAACCACTGTGACGTGCTTTTGTGGATTACTGCGGTGTATATATTTAGCATGGGCTATAGCATTTCTGTTTGAGACCTTCACTGTCTTCATTAATGTGTATGGCTTATAATATTGTGGGAGGGTATTGTGTACCTGTTCTTGTCCCATAGCTTTTATTTATTTGATATATGTGTTTTATGGTAAATAATGAATAAAATTTGGTTTTAATGAGAATCTTTGATTAGTGTTGCTCAAATATTGTTATTCAAACGCCTAGACAAGAGCCAGGGGTCCCATAATTTTTTTAATTTCGTGGGACACCCCCTTTTTTGAAATACAGCTTTTTCATAAACCAGCGTTGTATCAACTTTGCATATAAATTCTCTAAAGGTTGGCGGTTCCGCCTCTGTCCAGTGCAAGGCTATCAGCTTTCTACCCACTGTGGGGAGTTGCTCTGGTAGACAGCGGTGCGGGTGCAGTTTAGAGGCAAAACAAGGAGTCCAGATTGTGCAACAAACAGTGTTTTATTCACACTTGCACACAAAATGAAAAACAGTCTCTTGGTGACAGTTCACATACAACGGAAATAACGTAGCCAAACAAAAACAGTCCAACACAGGTTCAGTCACCTGGGAGGTGTAGGTGCAGGTTCGCACCACGCTGTCGGCCCAGCCGCAGGAGAATCCAGCTTCAGGTAGCCAGGAACAAAATACCTCCTTGCTGAGCTCTTTCCTCCTGGACAGAGAACTCCCAGCCCTGTTAGCAGCTCCAGGATAATCACCCTCCCCAGACACAGCTGCTGGCTGCGTTTTATATCCAGCCCAAAACATGGACTGGACCGTGGGGAGCAGCCACCCACCCTACTCTTTAGCTGCTCCCAGTAAGAGCCGGCCCGGATCGGCTTTGCAGCCATGCTATTTAACAAAGTCAAACAGCACTAGCTGCTGCAGACAAAAACCCGGCTCTCACCTCACCGAGGCCAGCAACCTCGGTGACACGTACCTGCCATCACATATGACACCTTGCACCTTACCACATACCCCCCTTTGTTCAGCCCTGAGGGGTGAACACACGTGAGGCAGTGGACGCGGGACAGGGCATCTGCGTTGCCCTGCAAGCGGCCTGCCCTGTGTTCCACGGAAAACTTGAAATTTTGAAGAGATAGGAACCACCTGGTGACCCGAGCATTCCTCTCCTTGGCCTGACTCATCCATTTGAGGGGAATGGTCGGTCACCAGACGGAACCTCCTCCCTAACAGGTAGTAGCGGAGAGATTCGAGTGCCCACTTGATAGCCAGGCACTCCCTCTCCACTATACTATACCTGGACTCGGCGGGGACTGAGCTTACGGCTCAGGAAGACAACGGGATGTTCTTCCCCGTTGACCTCCTGCGACAGTACCGCACCGAGGCCTACCTCCGAGCGTCGGTCTGTACGACAAACTCCTTGTTGAAGTCGGGTGTCACCAAAACCGGGGACCCACACAGGGCCGACTTCAACGCGGAGAAAGCCTCCTCCGCCTTCTCACTCCAGCTAACCCTCCCAGACTTTCGCCCCTTCAACAGGTCTGTCAATGGCGCTGCTATTGTGGCAAAGTGGGGCACAAACCTCATGTAGTAACCTACAATCCCCAGGAACGACTTTACCTGCCTGGTGGTGACCGGTCGGGGCCAGTTACGAATGGCCTCTACCTTAGTTACCTGAGGTTTGATGACTCCCGCCCAATTACATATCCCAGATATTTTGTCTCCTCTAACCCTATGGAGCACTTCTTTGGGTTAGCGGTCAGTCCGACTTTCCTCAGGGCATCCACTACCGCCTGCACCTTGGGTAAATGGCTTTCCCAGTCGGTGCTGTGGATGACTACATCATCCAAGTAGGCCGAGGCGTACCGACGATGTGGTCGCAGCACTATGTCCATTAACCTTTGGAAAGTGGCGGGCGCCATGCAGGCCAAAGGGTAACACCTTGTAGTGATACAGGCCCTGCGGGGTAACAAATGCGGTTTTTCCTTAGCCGACTCCGTTAAGGGTACCTGCCAGTACCCTTTAGTGAGGTCCAGCACAGAAAAATAACGGGCTTGTCCTAAACTTTCAACCAGCTCGTCTACTCGGGGCATGGGATACGCGTCAAACTTGGATACTTCATTTAACTTGCGAAAGTCGTTGCAGAACCGTAACGTCCCATCCGGCTTGGGTATTAGGACTATGGGACTGGCCCACTCACTTTTCGACTCCTCAATGACCTCGAGCTTCAACATTAACTGTACTTCCTCCGCGATGGCCCGTCGCCGAGCCTCGGGTACCCGGTATGGTTTTAACCGGATCTTGGCCTGAGGCTCAGTGACGATGTCATGTTGGATGAGAGACGTGCGGCCAGGGAGGTCCGAGAACACATCCGTGTTCCGACTGATGAACTCCCTGACTTCCTGAACTTGTTTGGAAGACAGGCTGTCTGCAATTTTACCGTGGTTACTGCTTCACAGGCCTCGAACTGTGGGGCTGGACCCTTTTCACCTAGAAGCCCTGGCCGGGGCTGTGGTCGTCGGCTGTGTCCCTATCTTTCCACGGCTTAAGTAAATTCACGTGGTACACCTGCTCCGGCTTGCGCCGTCCTGGCTGGTGTACTTTGTAATTTACTTCCCTACCTTCTCGATCACCTCATAGGGGCCCTGCCACCTAGCTAGGAATTTGCTGTCAAGGGTGGGTACCAGAACCAAAACCCGATCTCCCGGATTGAAGTCCCGTACCCGAGCCTGACGATTGTACACCCTACTCTGGGCTTGTTGCGCTGCCTCCATATGCTCCCGGACCAAGGGCAACACCCTTTCCATCCGGTCCTGCATTTGGGCGACATACTCAATGACACTTTTGTGGGGGACAGGCTGTTGTTCCCACGCTTCCTTGGCGATATCCAACAGGCCCCGAGGGTGTCTGCCATAAAGCAGTTCGAAGGGCGAGAACCCAGTAGAGGCCTGGGGCACCTCTCGCACTGCGAACATGAGATAGGGCAGAAGCAGATCCCAGTCCTTCCCATCTCTAGACACCACCCTCTTTAACATATTTTTTAGAGTTTGGTTAAACCTCTCCACAAGACCGTCTGTTTGCGGATGGTAAACGGACGTCCGTAACTGCTTTATACGCAACAATTTACACAGTTCCTCATTACTTTGGACATAAAGGGGTCCCTTGGTCTGTCAGAACCTCTTTTGGCAGGCCCACACGGGAAAACATCTCCATTAACTCTTTGGCAATGAGCTTAGCTGAGGTATGTCGCAGAGGCACCGCCTCCGGATACCGAGTGGCATAGTCGAGAACTACCAGAATGTGTTGGTGGCCCCTGGCAGACTTTGGTACAGGCCCAATTAAATCCATCGCGATTCGCTCAAGCGGTACTTCAATAATTGGCAGAGGTACCAGGGGACTACGGAAATGTGGCTGGGGGCTAGTTATCTGACAGGTCGGACAGGACTTACAATAATTCTCTACCTCCTTGAACACACTGGGCCAATAAAATCGCTGCAGTATGCGGTCCTGGGTTTTCTGCCACCCCAGGTGTCCCCCAAGAACATGTTGGTGGGCAAGCTCCATGACAAGCTTGCGATACGCTGTGGGCACCACCAACTGTTCAACAGGTTCGCCTCGGATTTGGTTCACCCGATACAACATATCCTGCAGAACAATAAACCGTGGGAACATTAATTCAGCCCCTGGTTTCTGGGGTTTCCCATCAATTTCCAGCACATTCTCCCAGGCCCTGGTTAGGGTTTGGTCCCGGTGTTGTGCGGTCCCAAAATTTTCCCCGGAGACATTGAGGTCTGCCAACTCAGGTCCCGGTGGCAAGTCCTCCGTGTCTCCCACCATTACACTCCAGTGGGGTTGTCTCCCCCTCTACCGCTGGAGCAGTGGTCACCCTACCGCCCGGCCCTTCAGACTCGGGCTCCCAGGGTTCTGGCCTTCCAGCGGTATCAGGCCACTCTACTAGGGTCACCCCTGTCTCGGGTCCCTCAGATACCTTTATTGCCGGCCACAGCGCCGGAAAACCGGGAAGTCCCTCCCAAGTATTAGTTCGTGTGGGAGTTTAGTAGCGACAGCCACCTCGTGGGTCCACCTACCAGCCGCTGTGGACAAAGTCACTAGTGCAGTGGGATAGTCTTTCAGGTCTCCGTGGATGCACAGGACCCCGACTTTACGGCCAGTATACTCCGCAGGCCGTACAAGTGCAGCCCTTACCAGGGAGACTACACTCCCGGAGTCCAGCAGAGCCACCGCCAGAGAGTCTCCCACCTCTACCTGACACAGGTGGTTATGGTCCTGCACCTCACGGGTGCCAGTTGCGCACAGCTTCCGTGCATACAGGGAGTGGCGACCCCCGTAGTTCATATCCATCGGCTCATCCCGATGCGGACAGTCGGCCCTGATGTGGCCTGGCTCCTGACACCTCCAGCATACCACGGGAGGCGGACTCGCAGGGGGTATATTCCGGGCAGGCCGCTCTGTCGCCGGACGTCGGAACTGGGGCAGAGGCCTCCGGGGTTTGACTGACCCCTTCCCGCAAGAGTCCCCTGCAGGTTTCTGGTGGCCTCGTAGCGCTCCACCAGGTCGACCATCTCCAGGGCATTGGTGGGCGATACCTGGCCGATCCAGTGCTGGAGGGGATAAGGCAGGGCCCTCCAAAAATGTCCGCCAACAGTCGATCCAGCATGGCAGTGGGACTTAGTAGATCGGGCTGCAGCCACTTTTGCAGCCTGTGCAGCAGATCGTAGAACTGCGGCCTAGCGGGTTCAGTCGTTTTAAAGTCCCACTGGTGGACTCTTTGGGCGCGGACCAGCACGTTCACGCCCAGTCTGGCTAGGACCTCTCCTTTCACAGTGTCATAATCTGCCGCTTGGTCATCCGACAAGTCGAAAAACACCTGCTGGGGTCCGGAAGCCAGGAACGGAGCGACCACCTCAGCCCACTGGTCACGGGGTAACTTTTCCCTCACGGCGACCTTCTCAAAAACCGCCAGGTACGTCTCAACGTCGTCTGCGGGGGTCATTTTTGGGATCGCCGCACGGACCGCTTCCGGGCATCTTGGACGTGGTGGGACGCTCCTGCCGCCTGTAACGCCATCACATGTTGTAGCAGTAGTTGGTTGGTCTCCCGCTGCTGCACGTTAGCCTCTATGAGAGCCTTCACAGCAGCCTCCATGTTGCCAGAAACTCCTGCTTGCAGCTTTGCTGGCTTAATATATTCCATACACTTTAGAAAAACAAAACTTCGGCGTTCACGCCAGCCTCACTGCGCATGCCCGCATCCGACACCAAATGTGGGGAGTTGCTCTGGTAGACAGCGGTGCGGGTGCAGTTTAGAGGCAAAACAAGGAGTCCAGATTGTGCAACAAACAGTGTTTTATTCACACTTGCACACAAAATGAAAAACAGTCTCTTGGTGACAGTTCACATACAACGGAAATAACGTAGCCAAACAAAAACAGTCCAACACAGGTTCAGTCACCTGGGAGGTGTAGGTGCAGGTTCGCACCACGCTGTCGGCCCAGCCGCAGGAGAATCCAGCTTCAGGTAGCCAGGAACAAAATACCTCCTTGCTGAGCTCTTTCCTCCTGGACAGAGAACTCCCAGCCCTGTTAGCAGCTCCAGGATAATCACCCTCCCCAGACACAGCTGCTGGCTGCGTTTTATATCCAGCCCAAAACATGGACTGGACCGTGGGGAGCAGCCACCCACCCTACTCTTTAGCTGCTCCCAGTAAGAGCCGGCCCGGATCGGCTTTGCAGCCATGCTATTTAACAAAGTCAAACAGCACTAGCTGCTGCAGACAAAAACCCGGCTCTCACCTCACCGAGGCCAGCAACCTCGGTGACACGTACCTGCCATCACATATGACACCTTGCACCTTACCACACCACATACAATAACCGACCCACTGCTACTTTATACATGTGTTCAGTTGCAATCTCTGACACATAGCCCAGAACGCACACCCTGGGATCGCACGGTATTTGCACTTTATACACATCGTGTATGACCTTCAGTACCTTCCTCCAGTACCTCCTCAGTTTCTCGCAGCTCCACAGCATGTGTATTAAGTCCGCAGAGTCCACAGAGCACCGAGGGCAATCAGCATTGGGTCTATACCCCAAGCGATGTAAAAAGACTGGTGTCTTATAGACTCTGTGGACAACAAACAGCTGCGAGAGCTTACCCCCTTCGCTCAAGGAGGATAACGGTATCGCTTCCAGAATATCTGACCTCTGGTCATTTGAAATAGTCCCTACATCTTGTTCCCACTTGCGCATCCTGGACAATGGGTAAGACATCAAATAATTATCTAGCAGTAATCTTTAAATCATGGATATCATCCCTCTCTTCCCCCCTTTGGAGACAACATGGTGCAGGACCACATTCCTTTTCGACACTCTAATATTGTTTTTGAACCTAGTGTTATACATGTGGTGTATTTGGAGATATTTATAAAATTGGCCTCTAGATATGTCATACACTTCCTGCAATTTAGTAAATGATGCAAAGGCTTCACCCTCTAGTAAATGGCTTATTCTTAGAATCCCCTTCCTTTTCCAATCCACAAAACCTACTAAGGAGACAAATTCGGGCAACGCTGGGTTACTCCATATAGGAGTATATTCCGTAGTTCTTTCAACCTTTCTTAACTGTTTTATCCTACTCCAAGTTTTATACATCGTGTAACCTAAAGAGCCCATTGGTCCTCCCTGACGCACTTCTGTACCCTCCAGGAGCATCAAGAGCTCTCGGTTTTTTAATTGATATTGAATTATCTGGCTGGTCATGTCTCTAGATTCGGAGTCCAACCATCCCTTGAAATGTTGACTCTGAGCAGCCTGATAATATATCCAGGGATTCGGCACCGCCAGTCCCCCTTCCGATTTTGAGTATTGCAACGTTTCCAATTTATTTCTAGGTTGGCCCTTGCGCCATATGAGTTCCCGAAAAATAGAGTTAATCTTGTCAAATTTATCTTTTAAAAGCCAGACCGGTGAGTTTTGCAGAATATATAACAGTTGAGGCATTAGTACCATCTTAAGAAGATTCGTCCTTCCCGCCACCGATAGATATAGTTTGCACCATGCCTTAATTTTATTCTGAAATTTAAGCAGCAGAGGTTCAAAATTGAGTCGCTCAAAATCCTTAACTTTGGGAGACATATATATTCTTAAGTATTTAAAAGTTTCCATGCAGGGGATGTTCCTGTCTGTTATCACGGGTGACTTTGACTGCCCATCAATGAGCATTAGCGCAGATTTATGCCAGTTTATAGTCAAGCCAGACAGTCTGCCATACTGGTGTATAGCTTGGAAGTAAGAAGAGACAGAGGGGATATGATAGAAACTTTTAAATACATAAAGGGAATCATCACGGTAAAAGAGGAGAGAATATTTAAAAGAAGAAAAACTGCTACAAGAGGACATAGTTTTAAATTAGAGGGGCAAAGGTTTAAAAGTAATATCAGGAAGAATTACTTTACTGAGAGAGTAGTGGACGCATGGAATAGCCTTCCTGCAGAAGTGGTAGCTGCAAATACAGTGAAGGAGTTTAAGCATGCATGGGATAGGCATAAGGCCATCCTTCATATAAGATAGGGCCTGGGGCTATTCATAGTATTCAGCATATTGGGCAGACTAGATGGGCCAAATGGTTCTTATCTGCCGACACATTCTATGTTTCTGTGTTTCTATGGTCAAGGAGAGACATAACTGTAACCAGAGAGGATTCAGTGTCTCCCAGAAATAGCAGTGTGTCATCCGCATACATCGCCACTTTGTTATGTACCTCCCCATATCTAAAACCCTGAATATTAGGGGATTTGCGTATTGCCGCTGCCAAAGGTTCTATCGCCACTGCAAATAACAGGGGCGACAGTGGGCACCCCTGACGCGTGCCTCTCCTCAATTGGAACTTCACGGACACACTTCCATTCACCCTGATACTCGCTTTTGGATTAGAGTATAATACTTTCACCCATAAGATAAATGTGCCCCCAAATCCCATATGTTCTAGAGTACGCCACAGGAACTGCCACTCTATACTGTCGAAGGCCTTGGTCGCGTCTAAGGAAATATAGCCCTGTCTCCCACATTATCAGCGGGTACTTGTAGACTGGCAAAGACCCTTCTAATATTAATTGAAGTTGATTTTTGGAGCATAAAACCAGTCTGGTCTGGGTGAATAATAGACAATATAACTTTAGAGAGACGATTGGCCAAGACCTTCGCAAGCATCTTAACATCTGTTGATAATATAAGGGAAATAAAAGACTGGGCACTCTACTGGAAAACTGTGGCTATTAATTTATTTGAGTTAATTGAAATAAAAATAAAATACATAAAAAATCATTTGGCACATCAATAAATGACTCCTTGCAGGCTAGCCCATGCACAATGCAGTCTAGTGACACGGGAAATTGGTAGGTATAAGTGTATAAAAATATATAAATGTATATATGGACAAACGTAGTCCAAATCACACTGGTGGTGATTGATAAGATGACCTGCAAGACGTAATATGTCCAATTGGGACTGCCTCTGCAGTACATCTAACTCAATCCCGCCCGTATGTCCCAACAATAGTGTCCTTCAAGCCATCGACAAAGTGAGTAGGGATTGGAGGGGAGGCAATCACATTTGCAAAATGTCAAGAAAAGAAACACAAAGAATATTCGAATTGGAAACAATGGTACCAGATGGATTAAATGCGGAATATGAATTATTTGGATTTTTGTAAATAAGGGGGGGTCCCCCCTTGAGGGTGAGCTCCTCCCAGTATTGGTGGTAGTCTGGGGGGTGCTCCCCCTTGACGTGGGATCCCTTCACCATTTCAGTGATATGGGAGATTTTAGTGATATGGGAGAATTCTGAAAATAATCAGTGGTCTATTTTAGAATTGCATGAAAGCCTCTCACCTACTCATTTTTTATCATTTTTATGTTCTTATTTCTACTTTTATTACTTACTATATGTAGCATAGAATTGTTAAGTTTTTTCCTAATAACGAAAATACCGCATTGAAAACGCAACCAAATCGCGTCTTGAATTTTAATAGGAAGTGATTGAATGGAAGAATTTAGAAAATAACAAGTTGGTTTATTATAGAATTGGGTGAAAGCCTTTCATTGATCCAGTATGATTTTCACGTTCTCATTCTTATTCTTATTCTTATTTTTATTCTTAGTTTTACATCTCTATATATTATGATGATTTTATTTTTTATGTATTTTAACCCTATGTATCAAAAAAATTATAAATCAAAATGCTTTCTGTGTTGCATAAAGATCGCATCAAAAACGCAACTAAATCGCATCTTGAGTTATAATGAGAAACTGATCGCAAAACAATAAATCTGGATATCCATCAATTAATGGAGTATTTTTAATACAAGTATATGAAGTGGTTAAAGATAATGGAGAATTTTGGATACAAAAAAATCTGGGAATTTGAATTACAAGGAGCCAGATTTGATAATCCAGTCCGGATTTATGAAATGATCGGTTCGTTACAAGGGCATGTATTTAAAGCGTCCGTACCTGGGGGTCGGATTGCCACTGAGGAAGGGGTATTGTGCACCCCGAAACGCGTATGGTCGGACCCCCAGAACAAGTGAGGATCACACTATCTACTATCCCCTCCACAGCCCCTACAACTAACCCATAACGCCGCGTGAAAGGTGATTGCAAAGTTGTAGTGCGCACCATTATCAATGTTACTAGGTTGAAGGACACTATTGTTGGGACATACGGGCGGGATTGAGTTAGATGTACTGCAGAGACAGTCCCAATTGGACATATTACATCTTATCAATCACCACCAGTGTGATTTGGACTACGTTTGTCCATATATACATTTATATATTTTTATACACTTATACCTACCAATTTCCCGTGTCACTAGACTGCATTGTGCATGGGCTAGCCTGCAAGGAGTCATTTATTGATGTGCCAAATGATTTTTTATGTATTTTATTTTTATTTCAATTAACTCAAATAAATTAATAGCCACAGTTTTCCAGTAGAGTGCCCAGTCTTTTATTTCCCTTATACTATACTCAATCAAGCAGAGAGGTTGTACTGCTAGACTGAGAGCACCTCACTGGTGCACTAGTGATACAGTGCGTCCACCCACTCAGTATACTTTTGCATCTGTCGATAATAATGAAATCGGCCTATAGGAGTCAGGAAGCGAATGATCCTTGTCTGGATTAGGAATGACCACAATCAACGCCTCCTGCATGGAGGTCGGTAGCTCACCCACTTCCAAAGAGTGGTTTAGTACTTTCAACAACTCAGGGAGCAATGTGTCCGCGAAAGCCTTATATATCTCCACAGGGACACTGTCAAGTCCCGGCGCTTTGTCATTGGCCATGGAACCCGCCGCTACCCGTAGCTCCTCTAGCTTAATCGGGGCATCTAGGAACGAACTGACCTCCTGCGACAGCCAAGGAAGATCTAAACCCTGCACGAACCCGTCAATATCTGAGTCAGTACATGATGTCTTAGATGAATACAGGGAGGAGTAAAAATCTACCAAAATATTCAAAATACTTCAGGTGTCCCTTCTCAGGGTTCCAATAGAGTCCACCAAACCCGTAATGCACTGAGAACCCTGTTGTGCTTTGGCTATCATTGAGAGCATATGTCCCACTTTCTGTCCTTCCACAAAAAATTGTTGTGTATAGAAGAGACGTTTCCTCTCAGCCACGTGGAGGAGATGGCACCTTAATTCCTCCTTCTTGGCTTTTAACTGATTGCTCGTCTCTGTGGAAGGTGCCATCACAAAAGTTTCCTCTGCCATCTGCATATCAGCATGTATTTTTACATCCTTTTCTCTAGATTTGGATTTAATCCTACTAATGGACTTAATCAGGGTTCTTCTAAGAAAGGCTTTCATAGCCTCCCATATTGTATGCATGGAGGCCAAACCTTCATTATATTCAAAATATTTCCTCAGGGATTGTGCTATATCAGTAGTGTCCCCTATCAGGCTCAACCAAAAAGCGTTTATACACCAGTACTTCGTCCCCGGTCTGGCTTCCCTAGAAACATCTATTTCTACACTAAATATAGAGTGGTCTGACAGGGTCCTGGCTAGATACTCTGACTTCCGGACAAGTGGATGCAAGAGAGCATTCGCTAGACAAATATCTATTCTCGACAGGGAACTATAGGTCGATGAGCAACATGAGTACTGCCTGTCTGCAGGGTGTGCCTCTCTCCACACATCAGTCAGCCCTACTTCCTTTATTAATCTACGAAAAGGAGTTTCATTGTTATTTCCATCCCTTACTAATACGTGGCATCTGTCTAAAGTTTCGCTTAATACCTTATCGAAATCTCCTACTATCAACACTGGAAGTTCTGAATAGTCCACCAAAAACTCCAGCACCAATCTCAAAAGTACCGCAGAATATGGAGGAGGTATGTAGATTGTCGCTAGCACCATTCTCACTCCCTGCAAATTACAGTGAACTCCTATAAATCTGCCTTTTGAATCTACACATTCTTTCAGACACTCAAATTTCACATTTTTATTAACCAAAATGCTGACCCCCCAGGAATATGAGGAGAAGACGGAATGCACAGAGTACCCTACCCATGATTTGTGCATTAAATGTATTTTTGGTTTGGTCAT
Source organism: Bufotes viridis (assembly GCA_033119425.1). Classification (NCBI taxonomy): domain Eukaryota; kingdom Metazoa; phylum Chordata; class Amphibia; order Anura; family Bufonidae; genus Bufotes; species Bufotes viridis. The sequence goes on from CM065590.1 coordinate 288,827,348, forward strand.
GTGTGTTGCCTGTAGGGAGCAGATTGCAGGTTGAAACATTGACAGATATTTAAAGATACCCTGTTGTTTGGTGGCGTCCGCCATTTCCCTCACATTCCAACTAAGTACCTTTATGGCCGGCCCCATCACATTTTATTTGACTATATAACTGCCTAAGCAGATGCCTTGATACCATCATCCAGTAAAAGAAGAGCAGTCTATAAACAGTATCTGCCCACTCTCCTGCTGCGGGAACCCTCTCCTGAAAAAAAGACTATTACCCTTAGCCTGAGTATAGTGTTGTTCAATTACCTGTTGCAGATCACCAACACCAAGTAACCCCTCCCCCCCGACCCTTTGCCCCCTCGCAGATAACACATATAAATTGTATAAGAAACAAAAAATCCTCTGTAACCTGGGGCCAATAGAAGAAACCTGGCCCAACAGTGTCCACAGCAATGTGCAGTCCTGTACCACCCAGCACTAAGGACTGACATAATACCGGGGAGTTCCGGGATAACTCACGCTCAACCCAGTGTAAGTCTCAGGCAACAGGCCCGAGACAACTGAACTTGATCAACAGCTGTATATATATGATATGCAGACCGTCCCACTTAGAGATCAAATACTGCCTGGTAGTAGGTATATGTTTCACGTGTCCACATTCTGGTTCCTCAGTCGACGTTCATTTTGGTCCAACCACTTCAGTGCAGCATCTGGGTCTTCAAAGAACACTGCAGAACTGTAAGCCACCATTCAGCTTGGCTGGGAAGATCATTGAATACTGGACTTGAAAGTCCCGGAGTCTCCTCTTTATATCTACAAAGCGGGCCCTCCTTTTCTGTACCTCCGATGAATAATCGGGAAAGATAGAGATCTGTACCCCATTAATCTTCAGGTCAGGATGATTCCTAGAGGCTCTAAGTACAGTGTCTCTGTCCCTATAGTGTAAGATCTTAGCAAGTATCAGACGAGGTGGATGACCGGGTGGCAGCGGTTAGGTTGGAACACGGTGTGCTCATTCAATGGCATATAATGCAGAGAGGCCTTTGTCCTGGAATTTCTCTATAAAGTCAGTGGGGTTTGGACCCACTATTTTCTCCGGCACCCCCACTAGCCGAATATTGTTTCGACGTGAGCGATTTTCGAGATCATCAGTTTTGGCGTACAGCGCCGCTATATCTTTTGCTGTTGCTTTACCGGGATCATGAAGCATTTTGGCGCCATCTTCCAAATCCGTAGTTCGATCCGCCACTTTGTGTAAGTCATGGCGAATTATAGATATGTCCTCTTTTAGGCTCCCAATATGAATGTTCATGGACTTAAGCGTGGCATTGCAGCTTGCAATCGCTGCCATTATATCATTTAATGTTGGCTCCGCTACTTCAGTCTCTTGACTGCACTCCACAGGGCTTTTGCTTTGATAGCCAGGCACAGCATTATGTGGGGACAGAGGTTACTGTTCCTCCTCAGAGTAGCCCTCCAGCACTATAACCTCCTCATTTGTGACCAAATTGTTCCCCTCTGTATCTCCCCATGTGCTCTGTAGGAATTTCTGGGGCTTGTGGGCGAATTTTTCAAGCCGCGCCTCTACTCCCTGGCTTACCGCGGCCAGCATGTCAGCAGTGTCTTCCTCACCAGCGCCATCTTGGATCCGCTCGTCTCGCTCCGGTCTGAGCAGTGTTTTTCCTCTCTTCCCAGGCATGGTGGTTCCCAAGGTGGGTGTATCTTCGTCCCAGAGGCTTTAGGGAGGCCTGTTCTGTTTGTGCCGCTTAATAAATACAGCTGGAAGACGGTTTATGACAGGATCATGGCCGGAGCACTGGATCCCCATGTATTACTCCATGCGCCGTCAGGCCCCGCCCCCAGTATATTTCTTTTTCTATTAATATATGTCAATAAAGGTTTTTCTACATATAAGTGCAACAGTGAATGGCGAATGTATATATCTTTTTTACTGCATTGCACCAGTAAAGGCTTTACCAGATATAACTGCAACAGTGAACCGAGAATATATTTTTCTTGTTGGACTAAAATAGGCTACTATACAATTTCAACAGAAAACTATAAAAGAGTGAAGTGCGTATATTTTTCTTGTAGTCATGAAATACGCCCCTATATGCTTTCACCAGAAATGACTGCAGAAGTGACCTGAGAATATATTTTTCTAGTTGGACTAAAATAGGCCCCTATATGCTTTCAACAGAAAACTATTAAAGAGTGAAGTGCGTATATATTTTTCGTGTAGCACTGATAGATGCCCATATGCGCTTTGACCAGAAATAACTGCAACAGTGCAGTGCGTATATATTTTTCTCTTTTTACTAAAATACTCCCCTATACGCTTTCACCAGAAATAACTGCAACAGTGCAGTGCGTATATATTTTTCTTTTTTACTGAAATATGCCCCTATACGCTTTCAACAGAAATAACTGCAGAAGTGAAATGCGTATATATTTTTCTTGAAGTACTGAATGAGATACTAAGATATAAGCATCTAAAGGCTTTTTAACATAACACTTGCAGCCCAATAACAAAAAGCTGGAATGACAGAGCTGTCTAATGACTATTTGGATCCCCAAATCTTTCCCTGCACTTGTAAATAACTTTCCTATTAATGAATGTCCCTAGCACCTTCTGACATCTCTCCCTGCACTAAGATGCTGTGAAATGATTCCTCCCCATCCTTTCCCTGCACTTATAAATCGTTTGTTCTGTCTTTTTTCCCACAATCATTTTTCCACTTGCTGTCCCTAGCACCTTCACATGTCTGTCCCTGCACTCTGAAAGCTGAAAAATGTCTGACTGTAAGATGGCCACCGTATTTATAGGGCTGTGACATCACAGGGCTGGCTGGCTGCTGATTGGCTGCATGCAGGCATGTCAATCTGGGTGATGCCACCTTCCCAGAGTTCCTTGCCTCATGTCCTCAGTCCTCACATGTGTAGCCACCATTTTAGCAAAATTGCGTTTTGTTACCATGAAGCGCAGAAATTCACATTCGTTGCAAATCGATTCACTCATCTCTAGTTATTAGAATAGGTTACCAACAAAGTCGAAAATGTCACCCGACCGTGAAGAATTACATATACATAATCACTATTAGTAAGTGATTTTTCCTGTTAATTGATGTTGAAAATTGCTAAACTGGAATATATCTTTAAGCTTCCAGTGAAAAATCAAAAGGGAAAACATAAGTAAGCTCTCTATTTAGTTGAATTGTGTGGGATTGATAAGATAAAGGAAGAACAATCAGCAAGAATATTCAATGGCATAAAGCACTGTTACAGGGAGCCTTTCTCGTTTCCTTATGTCAGTGGAATCTGAGCTTGATAAACAGCCTAGTTTAAGGTGCATTCAGCTTTCAATATAAAGTACTACTATATGTTTTCCACCCCATAATCAATCTGTCTTGTTTTACCTCAAATATCATGCAGTAATATATTTTCCTCCTCCTCCCGTAATATTGTTAAAACATTTATTTAAGCAAAAAGTGCAGCAATCATAATATACAAACTGCAAAGCCTATTTTATTAGAGCAGTAAAGTGTAAGCTATGAAAGTAAATGCTATCACTTCTTAGTGCAGCCGGGATATTGCTGACATTGTCCAAATGTCAACTATATGTCTATGGGGCTGATGTCTGGCAGTCCAATAGAAGTGAATGAAGCTGTGGTCATGTATGCACACTACAACTCCATCAGTCAGGGTGCCAGCATTCATACATTTATTATCATTGTTGTTGAGTGAGGCGATACATTCAAAGTGGAATTCGGTCCAAAGTTTAGGAAAACTTTGATTCTTAAAGATTTAACATTTCTTAGTTGAGTTGAGCAAACACCTGGAAGTTCGGGTTCACCGGGTTAGGATGAACTTCGCTGCAAAGTTCGAGTTCGGGACCAACTTGACCCCGAACCTGAACCCCATTGAAGTCAATGGGGACCTGAACTTTGGAGAACTAAAATGTCTCTAAAAAAGTAATGGAAAGGGCTAGAGGGCTGCAAAAGGAAGCAAAATGGGGGAAAGGGCTGGACAATTGCCCTGCAAACAAATGTGGATAGGGAAATGACTTAAAATAACATAAAATACATAAAAATTAAAAATAATAATCTTGAACTAGCAAGAGGAGGTCCATATGGTGTAGGAGGTTGAGGAGGCAGTGGACGTGGCGGTGTAGGTGAAAGCGGTGGTGGAGGAGGTATTCGCTAACAACACAGTTTTTTGTTTTGTTTTGTTTTTTGTATAGTTTTTTACATTTAGGTAGACCCCAAAACATTGGGAAATATAGAAAAGGAAACAAACAGAAAGTGCGCTGGAGTATAACAAAGGCTGGGTGAGGCCAGTATACATGTCTATTCTGCAAAAGTTACAGACAAGTCCTGTGGGATCCATGCCTGGTTCATTTTAATGAACGTGAGCTTGTCCACATTGGCTGTGGACAGGCGGCTGCGCTTGTCTGTGATAACGCCCCCTGCCGTGCTAAACACACGTTCAGACAATACTCTGGCTGCAGGGCAGACCAGCATCTTCAAGGCGTAAAGGGCAAATTCAGGCCATGTGTCCAATTTGGAGACCCAGAAGTTGAATGGTGCAGACTCATCAGTCAGTACGCGTAGGCATGTGCACACATACTGTTCCACCATGTTGCTAAAATGCTGCCTTCTGCTAAGACGTTCCATATCCGCTGGTGGTGCTGGTTCTGGTGGCGTGCTGACAAAGCTTTTCCACATTTCAGACATGCTAACCTTGCCTTCTGAGGTGCTGGTGGTGCCCCAGCTGCATTGGCAACTTGTTCCTCCTCCTCTGCCTTCGCCTTGTGCTTTCACTGAGGCCCCGGTGTCAGGTGGGAATGCCATCAGCAGCATCCTTGTAACAACTGGCCTAATAACCGTGGAAATGATCCCTCTTCCTCCTCCTCCTCCTCCTCTTCCTCCTGCGCAACTTGCTCTTCCATCATCGCCTGAAGCGTTTTTTCAAGGAGACATAAAAGTGGGATAGTAATGCTGAGAACGGCGTCATTGGCACTGGCTATGTTGGTGGAGTACTCGAAACAGTGCAACATGGCACACAGGTTTCATATTGAGGCCCACTTATTGGTGGTGAAGTGGTGCTTTTCCGCAGAGCGACTCAACCATGCATGCTGCAGCTGAAACTCCACTATCACCTGCTGCTGCTCACACAGTCTCTCCAGCATGTGCAACGTGGAGTTCCACTTTGTGGGCACGTCGCATATGAGGTGGCGAGCGGGAAGACAGAATTTACGCTGCAGCACAGACAGGCGAGCAGCAACAGGTTGAGAACGCCGAATGTGCACATACGGCCTGCACTTTCTGCAGCAGCTCTGACATATCGGGGTAGTTTTTCAGGAATTTCTGCACCACTAAATTCAGCAGATGAGCCAGGCAAGGGATGTGCGTCAAACCGGCTAGGCCCAGAGCTGCGACGAGATTTCGCCCATTATCGTGCACCACCAGGCCGGACTTGAGGCTCAGTGGCACCAACCACTGATCGGTCTATTGTTCCATGCCTGTCCATAGCTCCTGCACGGTGTGGGGTTTTCCCCTCAAACAGATGAGTTTCAAAACAGTCTGCTGTTGTTTCCCTCTGGCTGTGTTGAAGTTGGTGGTGAAGGTGTTACACTGCGCCGATAAGGAGGTGTTAGAGGAGGAACAGGAGTAGGAGAAGGAGGCAACAGGAGGCAAAGAGAAATGCCCTGCAATCCTCGGTGGCAGAAGAACATGCGGCAAACTGCTACCCGCCTCAGGCCCAGCTGCCACTGCATTTACCCAGTGTGCTGTTAGGGAGATATAACGTCCCTGCCCATGCTTACTTGTCCATGTATCGGTTGTTATGTGGACTTTGACACATGGTGTTGCGCAGTGCACACCTGATTTTGTCTGCCACTTCGTTGTACTGGGAAGGTATGGCTCACCTGGAAAAGTAGTGGCGGCTGTGAACCACATTCTGTGGGAGAGCCACCGCTATAAAGTTTTTAAAAGTGTCCGTCTCCACCAGTCGGAATGACTGCATTTTAAATGCCAGGAATTTTAAAATGGTGGCATTCTGGGCCAGGGATCGCAGGTGGGCAGGGGGGTACTTCCTCTTTCTCTCCAGTGTTAGGGAGATGGACAGCTGAACGCTGCCATGGGTCATTGTGGAGATGTTTGGTGATGGAGGTGTTTGCGGGGTGCCAGGTGCCACTGTCACTCCGAGGTGGTGGAGGAGGCCGAGACTGCAGCAGAAGAGGGAGCAGGAGGAGCCTGAGACCTTTCTTGGTGTTTGAGGTGTTTACTCCACTGCAGCTCATGCTTTCTGTTTAGATGCCTGGTTATGCAGGTTATGCTCAGGTTTAGAACGTTTATGCCTCGCTGCAGGCTCTGATTGCACAGCGTGCAAACCACTCGTGTCTTGTCTTCAGCACATTGTCTAAAGAACTGCTATGCCAGGGAACTCCTTGGAACTGGATTTGGTGTGCTCGGTCCCTGGGTGCGGTGGGCAGTAGCAGGCGTACTGTCTAGGGGACGGCTGCTCTGCTGTTACACCCTGCTCCCTCTTTTTCTGTGCTGGTGGCTATGTGCGACCACCACCTCTTTCTCCAAACTGCACACGTCACTTGCATGACCTTGATTCCATGTGGGGTCTAGGGGACCTCATTATCCTCCACATTATCTTCCACCCACTCTTCACCCCTACCATCCTTGTCAGTCTGCACACTGCAGAAAGCTGCAGCAGTTGGCTCCTGTATTTTGTTATCATCAGAGACGTAACATAAGTGGTTGGGCATCAGTGCACTCAACATCTTCCACTTCTGGAGCAGGGCTAGGTGGATGGCCCATAAAATACCTTGTCAGCAGTCATCAAAAAGCATAAGAGACTGCTGTATGACTTGGGGCTCAGACTGCTTGGCTGATTTGCAAGGGGGTGAGGTGAAAACACTGACCAGGGCGACGTCCCTTATTTGATGCTCTCCTAATTCTGTGCTTTCACCCACCAAACTAATAGATGGATTTACAAAATTTATTTCCCAGCTAGGTATGCATTGCATTGGTATTTTGAAAGAAAAATGACATACAGATCACCCAACAATCTAAACCACGGAATTTACTGAATATATTTCCCTGTAAGATGTGCAGTGTGGCAGGAACACACCCTCCAAGCCACTTGTGAATGACTGGCCTGATAACCATGGAAATGTCCAACCACAATAAAACAGCTGGATTTACTGATTTTACTCTCAGAAATGCAGTGCAGGCCGCAAATGTACTTTATGGCAAAAAAAATAGATTTTTTTTTTTTTCACCCACAATCTCCCAGTTGTATTAACTGATTATATTTCACTCTCAGAAATGCAGTCCAGGCTGCAAATGTACTTTATAGCAAAAAAAAAGGGATTTTTTTCACCCACAATCTCCCAGCTGTATTTACTGATTTATTTCACTCTCGGAAATGCAGTGCAGGCTGCAAATTTACTTTTTAGCTAAAAAAAATAAATTGTCCCCCCAGAATCAAATGGATTTACTGAATTGATTACACTGTCACATATGCAACACAAGAGAAAAAAATGTGAAGATGTCACCCCCTGGGACGCTGAATTCACAGACAGATTACCTATAATATTTTCCTTTCCCCTGGCACATATGCAGTGCAGGTGCACTTAAAAAATAGGTCGCCTACTGAACTACAAGAACAGGATTAACTTATTGCCCCTGGCAAATTATTGTCCCTGGCAAAATTGTCACTTGCACAAAATGTCCGCCGATGCCCACCTAACTAACAGACTTATTTTTCTGTGTCACTGGGCTCAGGGCAGGGTACAAAAATGTTGCATTTCAGCCTTTCAACAAGCTTTATTAAACGGCCGAACAACGAACTCGAACCCAAACTTTTAGAGAAATGTTCGGGTCCGGGTACAAAAAACCCTAAAGTCCAGTACGAACCCGAACTTTACAGTTCGGGTTCGCTCAACACTAATGGTGACTACACGTGTTACATAGTGTAACAAAACTAACTGTAGAGGGGACAAGCCAGGGAATGAAAGATCACCCATAATGCCATGCAGCCAGCCCTATAGAACCCTCATCCCACGTGGTCGCCACCATTGTCCTGTGAGCTGAGCATTGGGAGAGACATGCAAGCGCTCATGCGCTAGGGACAGTGTTGGTGAAAACGATTCCTAGAAGAATATTTTAGAGAGAGAGAGTACAGGGAGAGTGCAGGGAGACATTCTGCATCAGTTTTATTTTCTCCTACATTTACTTAATCCTACATCAGCCATGAACTAAGATATGTAACTCAATACCAATAAGATGGAAGCCTTTATTATTCCACTGCCAACGTGCCAACCAATACCGTCCAGTCTGCACCCCTTAGGGGGCAAGGTCTTAATGATGACCATCCTCATCTTTTGCTGGCTTTACTTCTCCCAAATCATCATTCTTGGTCTCCATGTCCTAGGAGAGTCAGCAAAATGCAGAGAGAGGAGACGCTGGATGTTCCTGATGACATATTCTCATCAACATTAGATGATGTGGAAAAAGAGGAAAAGCAGATGGCAGAAGAAGGGCTCCAATCTGTAGGGCAGGAGAGCGCTTTGGTTGGAGAAGTGGGTATGCCAGAGCTGCAGGAGATTGCAGGCCAGAACAGTAATAATATGCATATTGTCCACCCCCAGATAACCAGCCAAACCTCGTACCACCAACAGCCCTTGTTTAAAGGCGCCGGGTGGCCATTAACAATGAAGGACTATACAGTGCGGTCTTCATTATTAAACGAAAGGCAGCTGCGGAATAATTAGCCATGCAGTTCTTGACTTGGGATGAGTGAATCTACTTTGGATAAAAACATCCAAAGTCAATTCACATAAAACTTTGTTCCAATACTGTACAGAGCAGATGCTCTGTACAGTATTAGAATGTATTAGCTCCGATAAGTCAAAGTTATTACTTTTCAAAGTCTCGCAAGACTTTGCATAATAAATTCATAAATTAATTTGTATTGTGAAAAACCATTTCCTGAACCATGGTTCGGTTCCAAATGGTTAAGTCTCGTGAGACTTCGTGAAGTAATAACTTCGGCTTATCTGAGCCTCCTGCTCGTACAGTATTGGAACTAAGTTCTATGCAAATCGACTTTGGATATTTCATCCAAATTCGATTCGCTCATCCCTATTCTTCACCACAACATGGCCACAACCCACCCGCAGCACGGCTGCTCTGTGTGGCTGTACCCTAAAGCAGTGTGGCCTGGGTATACCTGATTTATAGCAAATTGTGACAAATTAATTCAGAACAAATTTCTTGGCAAACTTAAACTAAGTTGCTAAATCGAATTTTTCAGAACTATGCTCTAATTATAATATATACATACAGTACATAAATCAACTTACGGTATCTTATGGTCTGTTGGTTATGGACCAGTCCCTTTAAAGGAGTTTCCCTATTTCTATTACTACTTTAATTATTCTGATTATCATCATCAATGTCTAAGATGAATTGTTTTACCACCAGTCATTTTATAGGAAAGCTGCCCAGATGTCTATCTAGAACAGTGTGTAACCACATAGCACAATAACAAACAACCAAAAGGTAGTAAAGTTGTGTATTAATAAAAAAAAGTGTCAATGATCACAACTCATCATGATTTTACAATGTCCAAGTTAGGCTACTTTCACACACGCGTTTGGTGCGAATCCGTCATGGATCTGCACAAACGCATCCGTTCAGAACTGATTTGTTTGTATTATCTTAAACATAGCCAAAACGGATCCGTCTTGAACACCACTGAAAGTCAATGGTGGACATATCTGTTTTCTATTGTGTCAGTGAAAACGGATCCGTCCCCATTGACTTACATTGTGTGTCAGGACGGATCCGTTTGGCTCAGTTTCGTCAGACGGACACCAAAACAGCAGTGTGAAAGTAGCCTAAACCTTATCTTACTGAGTTGTCACAGTACATTAAGGAAATACTGTAACTCAATGGCCGTTAGGGCCTATCTGAATATGTCCGTGTCCTAACACCTTACTTAAGAAATATTTGAACACTCACTTACATTTTTATTCTTTCCACCACACATCACAAATACATGATCTAAAAAATCAAATCCGACTAATTTAAAGAGGACTTGAAACCTCTCCTGGCATGTCTGCTTTAGTAACTACTTGCATTCCACATGTGCCTTTCCTGTTTTATTCCCATGATAAATTTATGAATCGTTTTCCAACTAGGTGTTAGCAGTTGGGGGTGTGACCCTGCACTGTCCAATCATTGCAACCACTGTGAGACCGAGCAGAGACACATCCTCAACTGGTAACAGCCGTTTGGCAACTCATTTGTAAGCTTCTAGTAGTAATAATAGGAGGATAGTGCAACATAAAGTTTTATGAACAGATGCTCAAGAATTATTATTGCATGGGGAAATCAAGTATTTACTAAAACAGACAGGTTAGGAGAGGTGACATCTCCTCTTTTAGTATTGCCTTTCTTTATTCTAATGTAAAAAACACAATTATAATTTCTGTTGTGATTGCAAAGTCATTGCAATCAAGAATCAAGTCTCCTTGGTAAAAATAAAAGATGTAGACTGCATGTGCAGATAAAATATTTGACTATACTGTACAGTCATGGCCGTAAATGTTGGCACCCCTGAAACTTTCAAGAACATAAAGTATTTAGTAACATAGTAACATAGTACATAAGGCCAGAAAAAGACATCTGCCCATGCAGTTAGGCCTGTCATCCTGCTAGTTGATCCAGAGGAAGGCAAAAAAAAAAACAACCTGTGAGGTAGAAGCCAATTTTCCCCACTTTGGGGGAGTAAAAAATTTCTTCCCGACTCCATTCAGGCAATCAGAAGTACTCCCTGGATCAACGACCCATCTCTAGTAGCTATAGCCTGTAATATTATTACACTCCAGAAATACATCCAGGCCTCTCTTCAATTCCTTTATTGTACTCACCATCACCACCTCCTCAGGCAGAGAGTTCCATAGTCTCACTGCTCTTACCGTAAAGAATCCTCTTCTATGTTTGTGTACAAACCTTCTTTCCTCCAGACACAAAGGATGTCCCCTCATCACAGTGACAGTCCTGGGGATAAATAGATGATGGGAGAGATCTCTGTACTGACCCCTGATATATTTATACATAGTTATTAGATCTCCCCTCAGTCGTCTTTTTTCTAAAGTAAATAACCCTAATTTTGATAATCTGCCTTTCACAGAAAAGTATTGCAGTAACATATGTTTTGCTATACACATGTTTATTCCCTTTATGTGTATTGGAACAAAACCAAAAAAGAGAGGAAAAAAAGCAAATTGGACATAATGTCACACCAAACTCTAAAAATGGGCTGGACAAAATTATTGGCACCCTTTCAAAATTGTGGATAAATAAGATTGTTTCAAGCATGTGATGCTCCTTTAAACTCACCTGGGGCAAGTAACAGGTGTGGGCAATATAAAAATCTCACCTAAAAGCAGATAAAAAGGAGGGAAGTTGACTTAGGACTCTTGCAGACGAGTGGATCTCCTGCGTGTTATCCGCAGCAAGAATGAGAGCCAAGCTGCGCGGTCGACATCAGAGGCAGAAGCAGTAACATGATAGATACTGCTCCATGCCTCTCTGTGACCCTTACACTACAAAATCACTGTGACAACTTTATCTCACAGTGATTTTGTAGTGAAAGGGTCACAGAGAGGCACGGAGCAGTATCTATCATGTTACTGCTTCGTGCCTCTGATGTCTACCGCGCAGCTTGGCTCTCATTCTCGCTGCGGATAACACACAGGAGATCCACTCGTCTGCAAGAGCCCTTAGTCTTTGCATTGTGTGTCTGTGTGTGCCACACTAAGCATGGACAACAGAAGAGAAGAAGAGAACTGTCTGAGGACTTGAGAACCAAAACTGTGGAAAAATATCAACAATCTCAAGGTTTACAAGTCCATTTCCAGAGATCTAGATTTGCCTTTGTCCACAGTGCGCAACATTATCAAAAAGTTTGCAACTCATGGCACTGTAGCTAATCTCCTTGGGCATGAACGGAAGAGAAAAAATGATGAAAGGTGTCAACGCAGGATAGTCCGGATGGTGGATAAGCAACCCCAAACAAGTTCCAAAGATATTCAAGCTGTCCTTCAGGCTCAGGCAGCATCACTGTCAGTGCAAAATATCCGTCGACATTTAAATAAAATGAAACGCTATGGCAGGAGACCCAGGAGGACCGCACTGCTGACACAGAGACATAAAAAAGCAAGACTACATTTTGCCAAAATATACTTGAGTAAGCCATAATCCTTCTGGGAAAACGTTTTGTGGACAGATTAGACAAAGATGGAGCTTTTTGGTAAAGCACATCATTCTACCATTTACCGAAAAATGGAATGAGGCCTACAAAGAAAAGAACACAGTACCTACAGTGAAATATGGTGCAGGTTCAATTATGTTTTGGGGTTGTTTTGCTGCCTCTGGCACTGGGTGCCTTGAATGTGTGCAAGGCATCATGAAATCTGTGGATTACCAACGAAGATTTTTGGTCACAATGTAGAGCCCAGTGTCAGAAAGCTGGGTTTGCGTCCGAGATTTTGGGTCTTCCAGCAGGACAATGACTCAAAACAAAAGTCAAAAGGCACCCAGAAAAGTCCAGATCTAAATCCCATTGAACACCTGTGGAGAAATCTTAAAATTGCTGTTGGGAAAACGCGCCCTTCCAATAAGAGAGACCAGGTGCAGATTGCAGAGGAAGAGTGGTGCAAAATTCCAGGTGAGAGGTGTAAGAAGTAGGGATGAGCGAACCCAAACTGTATAGTTCGGGTTCGTACCGAATTTTGGGGTGTTCGGGACCCGGACCCGAACATTTTGAAAAAGGTTTGGTTTCAGGTTCATTGTTCAGCGATTTCTTCCCGCTTTCTGAAGGGCTGCACAGCAGCCAATCAGCTAGCGTTTTACTTCTTGCCCTAAGAAGCCATCACACATGGCTGTGATTGGCCAAGTGCAGCATGTGACCCAGCCTCTATTTAAGCTGGAGTCACGTAGCGCCGCACGTCACTCTGCTCTGATTAGTGTAGGGATAGGACGCAGCTGCTGTGAGGGCAAGATTAGGCAGGGAAAACTCATCAAAAACACCTAATGAAGTGATCGATCTACAGCTGTGAATGATTCAAATTCTGCTAGTTAATTGCTCACTGTTTTTTAGGATGCACAGAGCATTTTTCTGTCACTTTTTTCTGGGGTGATCGGTGTCCATTTAGTGTCTTGTGGTGCACCAGCACAAGCTGCCACCAAGTCCATCAATCCATCAATACTAGGGTTTTTTTTTTTTTTTTTTTGCTATATCCTACATCAAGGGCTTGGCTGTGCTTATTGTCACCCCTAGAAACTCAGGATAGAAATTTCTATATTTTATTGAGGGGTTAAATTCAATTGCCAAAATAGCAATCCCCTAAATCTGGTGTTCCAGCTGTGGCTAGCCAAGTGTATTACTGTCTGCTGTCTGGCAAAGGATAGATTTTTTTCTGTCGTGAAATTCAATTGCCAAAATAGCAATCCCATAAATCTGGTGTCCTAGCAGTGGCTGGCCAAGTTTAATAGTGTTCGGCAAAGGATATATTTTGTTCTGGGGTTAAATTCAATTGCCAAAATAGCAATCCCCTAAATCTGGTGTCCCAGCAGTGGCTGGCCAAGTTTAATAGTGTCCGGCAAAGGATATATTTTGTTCTGGGGTGAAATTCAATTGCCAAAATAGCAATACCGTAAATCTGGTGATCCAGCTGTGGCTGGACAAGTTTCATAGTGTCCGTCATAGGATATATTATTTTCTGCGGTGAAATTCAGTTCAAAAATAGAAATACCTTAAATCTGGTGTTCCAGCTGTGACTGGACAAGTTTAATAGTGTCCGGCAAAGGATAGATTTTTTCTGTGGTGAAATTCAATTGCCAAAATAGCAATACCGTAAATCTGGTGTCCCAGCAGTGGCTGGAAAAGTTTAATAGTGTTCGGCAAAGGATATATTTTTTCTGGGGTGAAATTCAGTTTCCAAAATAGCAATACCGTAAATCAGTGGTTTCAGCTGTGGCTGGCCAAGTTTAATAGTGTCCGACAAAGGGTAGATTTTGTTCTGGGGTGAAATTATATTGCCAAAATAGCAATCCCCTAAATCTGGTGTCCCAGCAGTGGCTGGCCAAGTTTAATAGTGTCCGGCAAAGGATAGATTTTGTTCTGGCGTGAAATTCAATTGCCAAAATAGCAATACCGCAAATTAGTGGTTACAGCTATGGCTGGCCAAGTTTAATACTGTCCGGCAAAGGATAGATTTTAAATTGTTGGGTGAAATATTACCATTTTTCCCAGGTACAAACCCCTGCACTGCATAACTGACAGGAAACTTACAATTGGCGGTTACATTCTTGCATGAAATAAAGCCTTTTTGGGCTGTGAAGCCAAAGGTAGTCGCAAATAACTGTTTTTTTATTTATAATTTTTTCAAATAAATTAGTGTAGGCCCCAAAACATTGGGAAAATATACAAAATAAAACAAAAGTGTAAGTGCACGGTAGTATAACAGTGGTTGGGTGAGGCCGGTATACTTGTCTATTCTGCATAAGGTACAAGCAAGTCCTGTGGGATCCATGCCTGGTTCATTTTAATAAACAAAAGCTTGCCAACATTGTCTGCGGACAGGCGGCTGCGCTTGTCTGTGATAATGCCACCAGCCGTGCTAAACACACGTTCAGAAAATGCAGTGGCTGCAGGGTAGGCCAGCACCTCTAAGGCGTAAAGGGCAACCTCAGGACATGTGCCCAATTTGATGACCCAGAAGTTGAATGGGGCAAACCCAGTGGCGTAGCTAGAAATGATTGGGCACCACAGAAAATTTTTGAATGGGGCCCCCCTCCCCCAGTAATTTTTGCGCAAACCCCTTCCTACTAAAGATCGCTCTCTCAGACCAGGCCCAGCAGCTGTTCCATTCGCTTTCTACACTGTCTATACTGCCACTGTATATAATTTCATTGTATAATACTGTTAGTCCTCCTCCTCCTCCTGGATGGGCCCTTTCTAGGTCACGGCCCCAAAGCAGTTGCTTCCCTTGCTTCCCCTGTAGCTATTCCTCTAGGCAGACCCATCAGTCAGTACGTGTACTGTTCCACCATGTTGCTGAAATCCTGCCTCCTGCTAAGATGTTCCAGATCTGCTGGTGGTGCAGGTTGTTGTGGCGTGATGACAAAACTTTTCAACATTTTGCCCATGCTAACCCTGCCTTCTGAGGTGTTGCTGGTGACCCAGCTGCTTTGGCAAATTCTTCCTTCTCCTCCAGTGCCTTCACCTTGTGCTTCCACTGAGTCCCCGGTGTCAGGTGTGAATGCCATCAGCAGCGTGTCTACTAGCGGGCTCATCTTCCTATTACACTCCAGTGAGGAAATTAAGGACGGCACGTTGTCCTTGTAACGGGGATGCAGCAGGGTGGCCACCCAGTAATCAGCAAAAGTTAGAATGTGTCAGTAACTGGGCGGTCGTTGCACAGGCACTGAAGCATGTAGTCGCTCATGTCTGCCAGGCTGCCCAGAGGCAAGGACAAGTTATCCTCTTTGAGGGAGGTATATCGTCTGTGTCCTCTTTATCCCCCAGCATTACTCCTACTCCTCTTCCTCATCCTCCAGAACTGTGCCCTGGCTGGACAATTGTGTTCCAGGCCAGGGCCTATGTTGGTGCAGATACCCACCCTCCGAGCCACTTGTATTTGTTTGGCCTTAAGTTAAGGATAAGGCGTGTATATAGTTTTGTTTCTTTATATGGTTAGTTTAGCTGCCTTATAGTTATTTTAATATGTTTTTAAGTAAATTTGTAAATAGTTTGTTAATGGTTTAAGTGAAAGGGGGGGGTTGAGTGTGTAGGGTGTGAGGCTGTTTGGGTTTATTTTCCATCCACTTTCTACACTGTCTATACTGCCACTGTATCTAATTTCATTGTATAATACTGTTGAGGGGGCCCTGACAAAGTCTTTTAGTCCTCCTCCTCCTCCTGGATGGGCCCCTTCTAGGTCAGGGACCCAAAACAGTGTGCTTCCCACGCTTCCTTGTATCTACACCCCTGGGCAAACACATGAGTCAGTATGTGTACTCTTCCACCAATACGGTGTCCATATTAGGACATAGTCAGACATCATCCACAACTCCATCCTCCGTCAGGCAAAACACCCTCCTTCGTCAGCCCAAACTCCATCAGTCCTCTTCCCTCAGGCAAAACTCCATCCTCTGTCAGCCAAAACTCCTTCCTTCCTCATACAAAACTGCCTCCTCCCTCAGACATCAGCCAAAATGCCCTCCTCCCTCATCCAAAACTGCCTCCTCCCTCAGACTTCATCCAAAACGCCCTCCTCCCTCATCCAAAACTCCATCAGATGTCAGCCAAAACTCCCTCAGACATCAGCCAAAAATTCCGTCAAACCTCAGCCAAAACTGCCTCCTTCCTCAGACAAACCTCCCTCATCCAAAACTGCCTCCTCCCTCAGACCTCATCCAAAACGCCCTCCTCCCTCATCCAAAACTCCCTCAGATGTCAGACAAAACTCCCTTCTCCCTCAGAAGTCAGTGAAAATTCCCTCCTGCCTAACTCAAAAGTATGTAATACACAACTCTTAGCCTGAAGAAGCTGCTAGCTGCTGGAAAGGCAAAGGACCTGTGATGATGTCATGACCATGTGATGAGTCATGTGTGGGGGAGGGGTCAGATTTCACAGCAGCTGTGTACAGAACGGTAGTCATCAAATAGAGCTGTGTATTAGAGATGTGTGTACTGTGTAATAGAGATATGTGTGTATCCTGCATGTAGCAAAGCTGTGTACTGTGTATATAGAGCAGTGATGTAACCTGCATGTATCAGAGCTGTGTACTGTGTAAGAGAGCTATGTGTGTATCCTGCATGTAGCAGAGCTATGTACTATGTAGTAGAGCTATGTGTGTATCCTGCATGTAGCAAAGCTGTGTACTGTGTAATAGAGATATGTGTCTATCCTGCATTTAGCAGAGCTGTGTACTGTGTAATAGAGATAGGATACACACATATCTCTCTTACACAGTACACAAATCTCTAATACACAGGTCTATTTGATGACTACAGTTCTATAAACAGCCGCTGTGAAATATGACCCCTCCCACACACATGACTCATCACATGGTCATGACATCATCACAGGTCCTTTGCCTTTCCAGCAGCTAGCAGCTTCTTCAGGCTAAGAGTTGTGTATTACATACTTTTGAGTTAGGGAGGAGGGCGTTTTGGCTGACTTCTGAGGGAGTTTTGGATGAGGGAGGAGGGCAATTTTGCTGAGGTCTAAGGGAGGAGGCAGTTTTGGATGAGGGAGGTTTGTCTGAGAGAGGAGGCAGTTTTGGCTGAGGTCTGACAGAATTTTTGACTGATGTCTGAGGGAGTTTTGGCTGACATATGATGGAGTTTTGGATGAGGGAGGAGGGCATTTTGGCTGAGGTCTGAGGGAGGAGGCAGTTTTAGATGAGGGAGGAGGGCATTTTGGCTGATGTCTGAGGGAGGAGGCAGTTTTGTATGAGGAAGAAAGGAGTTTTGGCTGACAGAGGATGGAGTTTTGCCTGAGGGAAGAGGACTGATGGAGTTTGGGCTGACGAAGGAGAGTGTTTTGCTTGACGGAGGATGGAGTTGTGGATGATGTCTGACAATGTCCTAATATGGACACCGTACACCATGTTGCTGAAATGCTGCCTCCTGCTAAGACATTCCAGATCTGCTGGTGGTGCAGGTTGTTGTGGGGTGATGACAAAGCTTTCCCACATTTCGCCAATGCTAACCCAGCCTTCTGAGGTGCTGATGGTGACCCAGCTGCCCGTGAGCTGGCTTGGGTGCCACCCTGCTGAGTACACGGTTCCTCCTCATCCTACTTATCCTCCTCATCCTCCAGAACTGTTCCCTGGCTGGACAATTGTGTTCTAGGCCAGGGACTATGCTGGTGCAGGAAGCCACCCTTCGAGCCACTTGGATGTCACTGGCCTTAAGATAAGGCGTGTATATAGTTTTGTTTGTTTATATAGTAAGTTTAGATGCATTATAGTTATTTTAATATGTTTTTAAGAAAATTTGTAAATAGTTTATTAATAGTTTGAGTGAAAGGGTGGGGGGTGTTGTGTGTGTTCGATTAACTGAATTGATTTCACTGTCTAGTGTTTAGGAATTTCTGCACCCCAAATTCAGCACACGTGGCAGGCAGAGGATGTCTGTCAAACCGGCTAGGCCCAGACCTGCTAGTATATTTTGCCCATTAGCGCACAACACCAGGCCGGGCTGGAGGCTCAGTGGCACCAACCAATGGTCGCTCTGTTGTTCAAAGCCTGTCCACAGCTCCTGTGCGGTGCGGGGTTTGTCCCACAAACACACAAGTTTTCAAACAACCTGCTGTCGTTTCCCCCTGGCTGTGCTGCTGTGGGTGGTGAAGGTGTTACACTGAGTGGATAAGGAGGAGGTAGAGGAGGAGGAAGCCGAGTAGGAGGAGGAGAAGGAGGTAACAGGATACAAAGAGAAATGCCCAGCAATCCTCGGGGGCGGAAGGACATTCGCAAAAATGCTATCCGCCTACATTTACCCACTGTGTTGTTGGTTATGTGGACGTTGCCACAGATAGCGTTGCGCAGTGCACACTCGATTTTGTCCGCCACTTGGTTGTGCAGGGAAGGGATGGCTCACCTGCAAAAGTAGCGGCGGCTGGGATACACATACTGTGGGATAGCCACCGCCATAAGGTTTTTAAAACTGTCCACCAGACAGAATGACAGCATTTCAAAAGACCAGGAAGTTTGAAATATGGCATTCAGAGCCATGGGTAGGGGGGTACTTCCTCTTTCTATTTCTTTTTCTCTCCAGTGTTTGGGAGATGGACAGCTGATAGCTGAACACTTCCATGGGATTTGGTGGAGATGCTTGGTGACAATGACAGATGTGGTGGCGTTGCTGCCACATCCTCTGTTTGCTGGGTGACAGATGCCACTGTCACTCACTTGGGCTTAAGTTTAGAATGTTTATTTATTATTTTTCTGTATTTTATTTTAAGTCATTTCCCTATTCACATAAGTTTGCATTTACCTACATTTTTAAGCCTTTTGCAGCCCTCTAGCCCTTTCCTGGGCTATTTTACAGCCTTTTTAGTGCCCAAAAGTTTGGGTCCCCATTGACTTCAATGGGGTTCGGGGTGAAGTTCGGGGTAAAGTTCGGGTCGAGTTCGGATCCCGAACCCAAACATTTTCGGGAAGTTCAGCCGAACTTCTCGAACCCGAACATCCATGTGTTCGCTCAACTCTAGTAAGAAGCTTATTAATGGTTATAGGAAGTGACTGATTTAAGTTATTTTTTCCAAAGGGTGTGCAACCAAATATTAAGTTAAGGGTGCCAATAATTTTGTCCAGCCCATTTTTTGAGTTTGGTGTAACATTATGTCCAATTTGCTTTTGTTCCTCCCTTTTTTGGTTTTGTTCCAATTATTATAATGAATGTTCAAATGGGTTGATAATTAGAGAAGAGCAAATTTCTTCAAAGTTTGATTCGTCTGTTTCTCTAAATTTCACCCAAAAAATTTTGGGGCGAGTAGCGGGTGCAATAACAGGGAGCGGCTATAGCGCCGCCAATGTCATTGTACCCCTGCGATGCCGCATTCATACATGATTGCGGCATCTGAGTGTAAACTTAGCTTTTGCTCGCGACGGACCGGCCACCGCCATCTTGATTGAAGATCTCGGCCGAAATCCTATGCGGCGCAAGATTTCGTCATCACACTGGCTGATGGAGGCTGGCGGCCCGTCCCGAGCAAATGGAGGAGGTAATTTTAATTTTTTTAGTTTTTTATGCTATTTCAGGTTAAATCGATTCGGTGACAAGAAGCACAAGGAAATTCACCTTCTAGGCAAATCGAATTTATCATGAAATTTAGATCGAATTCTACTTCTTGGGATTTGATTCGCTAATCTCTATTGATCAAGATTTTTTTTGCAGAAATGGTCATTCCTAAGCATTGTCCACTGTAAATGTATCCACTGATCAAACGAAGAATGATAATTCACCGGTTTGTCATAGATTGCATCTTTTCTGTTATTGTTTGTCATTAGCAGTCAGCACAACATTAGTAATGGAAACTGTATCGTGAGGGGAACAAATGATCACATGAATGATCGTATTTACTGAAACCAATGATTATTCTGTAATATAATGGCATGTAAACAAGCACTGATTGACTTGCTGTATCGTTGAAGGATGTTCTGAATCACATGTGACACCACCAAAAGCGCAGTTGTTACACATCCCTGAGGAGGAGCCTGCTGATGTGTCTATTTTAACTGAAATTTTGTGAATAAAGGTTAACAGAAGTGGTGATATCCTTGCTATTATCTGTTTCTCTTTGGATATCTGTGGATGGCCTGTGTGAATTTTGCCCACCTGTGGACTGAAATCTATATGGTTGTGTAAAAGGACCCTAAATTGGGCTTACCCTTCTTATAAAGTGGGTACCTTTAAGACGACTTCCTGGAGAAAAAAAAGTACAATTAAACAAACTAATAATCATCCATATTGTCTATTATATTAAAGGAGCATCTTGTTGCTTTTGGCATTGGTTTACAGTAAACCGTATCTAAGAGCCTAAATAAAGGAGACCCCAGTATCTAAGCCTTTCATACTTTGGCATATGGACCATGGATACATTTTGGAATCCACTTTCATAACGTGGGACCAGGTCAGAAGTACTGCATGAGAACCACACTGCAAACACTGCAGCCAAAGTAGAGGGTGCCAGGGGCATCAACCAATATCCAGGGCCGGACTGGCCTACTGGGATACCGGGAAAATTCCCGGTAGGCCGGTAGCCCTGACTGCCGCACGGCCGGCCTGTGACTGTGAGGAGGCTGTTTGATGCCTGCTGCGCCTGCAGTGTGCACTCTGGACCGCTCTGCTCCCCCTGTGATTTCCGGCTGCTGGCTGTGGCGTGCCCCTTACTTATTGCTGCCCGGGCTGTTCCTGGCGGCGGCCGCACAGTAATACCTGGCTAGTGGCTGCAGGCGCTGGGGACAGGGCGGCCGCTGCAGAGCAGACCGCAGACGTCTTCATTCACAGATCCCCCATAACAGTATCCTCTACAGATCTCCCATAACAGTGACATCCACAGATCCCTCATAACAGTGTGTCATCCACAGATCCCCCATAACAGTGTCCTCCACAGGTCTCCCATAACAGTGTGTCATCCACAGATCCTTATAACAGTGTCATCCACAGATCCCCCATAACAGTGTCATCAACAGATCTCCATAACAGTGTCATCCACAGATCCCCCATAACAGTGTGTCATCCACAGATCTCCATAACAGTGTCATCCACAGATCCCCCATAACAGTGTCATCAACAGATCTCCACAACAGTGTCATCCACAGATCCCCCATAACAGTGTCATCCACAGATCCCCCCATAAGAGTGCGTCATCCGCACTTTACTGTGTTTCCTTCAGCTGTTGCAAAACTACATCTCCCAGCATGCCCTGACAGCCAAACGCTATTGTGGGGCAAAGTTCATATTCGTGTTTACACACGTGTTTTAAAAATAAACGAGTTTTATAAACAAGTAAATACTGACGCAGTGCTGTGGGGCTGGTATGCAACTTTTTCCAGGGCTGATTTTTATCCCCAGTCCGGCCCTGCCAATATCACAGGGCTTGACAGGAGATATTACAGTATGGAATTGTCCTGTTTTTGAATGTTTGAACCTATAGTCCAGACACTTGCTTCACTAAGCAAAATCTTTAAATTCTTTAAAAGATAAATCCATGTTTAACAAATAACAATCATAGTTATGCTTTTTTCTAGCCTTTATAATCCTTGATTTATTATAAAATCATAAATTTGTGTGGATTATCTGAAGGACTCCTGATTTGCAAATAGATACTGAAAAGTATTTTTAATGCATACAAGTGACTCACTTCAATAGCCTCATGTAATCAAGCGACAAGGTGTTTATATATCAAGTGGTTCACTTGGGAGTCTAGTGCGCTACTGTTGTCAGATAGCATCCTCTCTCTCCATCCCGTAGTCCTATTACTTGGGCACAGGCATGTGTACATTGGGAACTGTAGTGCTGCTTATAATTACAAACTCCCCAAATTGGATGAGTTATAAGTATAGCAGATTTACATTATGAAATTCTTCTTACTTCCTTTTTGACCTTAAAACATTGCAAGGGTTAGATCATCATTAGAGAGAATAATGAAACAGGTCTGATCCTCACATACTCCACACTCTAATCAAGAAAAGTAATTATAGAAATGACTGTACAAGCCACGAGTAATGTGCAACGTTAAAGTCAGATTCCACCTTTACAGCACATATTTTCAGGCGCAGAACTGGAATAATGAGTCAGGGCGACTAACAGACTAGATTAAATTAACTCTTTGTTTTCCGGGCAATCAGCAGCATACTAACACACAAAGGACAAATCTATGAAACTTTTCTAGTTGGTGAATTTCAATAAGAAGAACTATAGTTAATGTTTGCAATCGTTAGAATTATAATAATTCTTTGTACATGTTTAGCTAGTAGCAAGTTATTTACATTAACAGAATGTGCTTTTTTATTCCCATAATTTGTGATTTTCTCTTTCATAAATGATTTCCTGATAGAGAAAGAATATATGAACGTCTAGTTGAGTTTTTTTTCTTCATTAGTTTTTATAGCAACCATCACCCCATTCCCCGTTACTAGTGTTGGGCGCGAATATTTGAATTGCAAATTTTAATTGCGAATATGACCACTTCAAGAATTCTCGAAGATTTAGAATATAGTACTATATAATCATATTCGCGAATATTCTAGATTTTTTTTTTCCTCTGAACTCATAATCCCTCCCTGCTTCTTGCTTGTGGGCAAATGAGAAGGCTGCAACATCGTTGTCTGAGCTTAGCAACATCCCTGGCAACCAATAAGAAAGTTACCCCTTTACTCTATAAGAACCTCCCCAGCAGCCATTTTCTGCATTTTTTTTTCAGTTCTGAGAGAGACAGCAGCGTCATTGCTGTACTCTGTGCTTTGCTGTGTCACATTACATTAGATAGTAGTTAGTTAGCTTATATATATTGTGAGACAGTGACAGGTCTCACTTTGGTTACTGGTAAGGAAGGGGTGGATAGTGCTGTCCACACCCCTATTCCACCACAGGTGGGAGAGCTGGAGGTATCAGGATGGGATAAAGCACCTTCCTCTGTCTCATTCAAGGGAAATGTTTTGAAGGAGAGTCAAGGAGGCTGTGGGAGAGAGTTTACAGCAGAGGCCTGGGATGGCTCTGTAAGGTGGCCTCAGCTGTGCAAGGCTGAGGGACCACGAGCCTTGGTATAGCCTGGTCTTGGGGGATGAAGCAACTCCTGGTAGTGGGTTGCATGGGTCCTAGTCAGGCGGACTAGTGAGCCCAAATCCCCCAAGGGACTTTGTTGCTGCACAGCCTAGGGGCTGGAGGACTATAAGGCGCATGAGTTCCAGGTGTGAACTGGGACTAATAGCGAGGTAGGGACACTGTGTATGTTTAGTTAGGGCCCAGCCGGGCAAGGTGTTTATTTTCTGTACAGTTTATGTTGTGCTGGAACCAAATAAATGTACTGTTTGTACATTGATACCATGTTTTCCTGAAGATACTTGTGAAAGTGACCCCCGAAACCGAGCTAATCCCTTACATTTGGTGTCGGATGCGGGCAGTTGTCCCTGCTGGAAAAAGGCAAAGGGTTGCTGGGGGCAACGACAAGGCAGAAAGAGCAGGTGCTGTGAATGTTGGCAAGGAATTGCTGTGTTGCTGTGCAAAGATTTAAAGGGCCGGAAGCCTGTTTTGTCCGGTGGAGCAAGTGCTGCTCATGCGATTGTGGACTAGGTTTTTTCTGTGGTGCAAGCTGTATGGGGATTTAAAGGGTCAGGAGCACAGTAAAAGAAACTGACCTGTCAGAATGGCTGCAAAATGGTGGAGCCCGTGGGAAAAGTCCTGCGAGTTGAAGATCGAGGGGATACCGCTGGGCGTTACACTAGACTCCCATCAGCAGGTGTCTCAGGTCATGCCCAAAGTACTGGATTTTCTAGAGAGGGGACCAGAGACAGATGCCACAGTGTCTCTGACCTTTGTAACAGAATATGGCTCTGTGCAATGGGAGATCTTAAAATGTGAGACCCTGGAAGTGAAATGTGTGCTTGGCAAGGGCAACCGTCAGGAAGACAAAGAGGTGGAGAGTGGTGAGGTTCTCAGGAGTACATATCTTCCCTGCGACTGTGCACAGAATCCTAAAGGGTGTGGCTGGAGTGACAGTCCGGAAAAAGACACAAGACAAGTCCAAGGCATATCCCATGGCAACTACTGCATTGAGGAGAAGGGTGATGACCATGCTGGAGATATTCCTGGACTACACTTATCTTCCGTGAGTGCTAAGTCAGTGACGACAATCGGTAAGACTGTTACTGTTATTAATTATGTGGCAGACCTAGTGACAGTGAGCCGGCGGCAGTTGCTACCTGCCGGGCTTGTGAGTGATAAAGCGCTACGACGAGAAAATGTCTCAAAAATGAGTGACTATGGGAAAAATGCTGTGTCTGAACAGGCGGGTAAGCCTGTTGAAGTTGCTCTCTCGCAGGAATCTACAGGGGAGAAGGTCAATGTGTTGTATAAAGTGCCTGTGACCAAGGCTAAATTTGGGATGGCGAAAATCTGAGATCCCATGCTAGCCTGGGTAAGAGGTAGAATGATGAATGTTTGGGACAATTATGTGAATACTGTGGACTATTCGGTGGTCCTCACGGAGGGTGAGACCATGGTGAGAACAGAGACTGATGGACTTGGTGTTGCAAATAGGCTCATGCATGATGTAATGTGGGGCAATGGAAACACTTCTGTAGAAAGTGACGAAGCTCCTGCAGAATCTGTACCTGTCCCTTTAAATGAAGGTGTAAGGGAGATGCAGATAGAAAGCAAGGGTTTAAGTGAAATGTCCATTGAAGACAGTGATGCAGATGAAATGCAAAATGACAATGTGGATGTTTGTGAAATATTTCATGAGGGGGATGATGATGATGACATACCTTTTCCCTTTCAGGTTGTGATCAGGGGAGAAGTGCCCCCTGTTGGGAAACATGTGTCTAATGTAAAAATGCTGATAAATGTTGGAAGAACACTGCTGGGAGAACCCACTATAGACAATGTGGTGGGGCTAGAGTATGTACCACACATACTAAAAGTGAATATGCAGTCTCCACAGGGTTCTATGGTTGCTGGGGAGATGTCCGAGGTGGGGATTAGCTCATTGGTGCCCCCAGAGGTCAGCATTAATAATGACATGAGCAGTATATGTGACATATGTGCTGTGACCGATAACAACTCAGAGAGTGAGGCTACCATGTCAAGACCCTGCAAAACTAAGGTGGTTACTAGTAGCGACCATATCACAGTTATATTTGAAGAGACGAGAGTTCAGTCGGGTGAAGTCAGGCTAGTGTCTGAAGCTCATATCCAGACAGTTGTAGATGACCTGACAGGACAGTACAGCTACAAACTTGAAGATGTTTTCGCTCGCTCCGCACAGTCCCTTGATGCACTAGAGAAGGGACTAGCGGTTTTCGCAGAGCAACCGCAGGAATCTCCAGAAGAGTCACAGGAAGAGACTCAGAAAGAGATGAATGAACTGAAGGATCTAGAGTCACAAATAGAAGCGGAAATTCTCAACTTCAAGAGGAACTTGCATCTTCTGAGCGATCCAGACTTAATGCGGAGCAGGAAATGGATGGACTGGCTGATGAGGTCTTAAACAGAGCCTCATAAAAATCTGCTCTCTTGGAGGAGAAAAGACATTTGGAAGCCAGGATGGCTCAACTTGATCAAGAGTTGCGTGATCGGATGGTGGACCTTGACCACCAGAGACAAACTGTGTCTAAATTGGAGAAGAAACAGAAGATGTTTGACCAGCTGCTGGCTGAAGAGAAAAACACCTCAGCCCGATATGCTGAAGAACTTGACCGAGCGGAGACTGATGCTCGGGAGAAGGAGACATTGGCTAGAGCCCTTGAAAAAGCTTTCTAGGAGCGTGACGAATTTGAGAGGCTAAACAGGAAACTCAGAGCAGGGATGTAGGATCTCAGGAGCTCAAAGGATGACGTCGAGAAGAACGTCTATGAGTTGGCGAAGTCTCAGTGTGCTCTCATGTGGCAGGTGAAGGAAAAGGAAAAACCTGAAGAGGAGGATTCTCTGAAGGAGGCCAAGAAGGCAGAACCTGTCAAGAATGGGTCTGGAGATGGTGGCGCTACAGTACCGACCGAGGCAGAGAAGATGGTTGATCTTTCTGCTGAACCAGTTGATGGGGCCGATATGGATGCAAAAGCCAAGAGTCTTGTGGCTGTGGGTGGCCTGGTCATGAAAGACGTTACCTCTGCCAATGCCTTCCAAAAAGGCAGCGGTCTGCCGGGGAAGAAATACGGGGAGACGGACGACCAGTAATCGGATCATGTCTACTACGATGGGCTGGCTCTCCTGAATCCTGCCCGAAAGGAAAACAATATCCTGGGTGAGCCTATGGAAAAAATACCAGAAGACGATGAGTCTAGTGAAGACCCCGGTGTCCCAAGTACCTCCAACCTTGATGAGAAAGAGGAGGAGGGGTTCAGAAGGGAAGTATATGATGCCATGTCTGAGAAGGATAAGAAGGCTAACAAAGTGAATGAAGACTTCAAAGGAGACTCAAAGGTTGAAGGAGCTAAGGCCAATGAGTTGGAGTGGCAGTAATCCTTAGTTGTTCCAGAGACCGAGGATAAAAGTGAGGAACGCCACTGAAGAAGCAGAAGACTCTGAAACTGAAGCCAAACCTGAGGTAACCCCTGTGGCGACTAAAGAGAAAAGAGAAGTGCTATCTGTTGATAGAATAAAGAAACAAAGGGAGTGTGAACACGACCATGACTGGGAGCAACTATGCGAACAGTCCAGTCAAGAGCTGAAGCAGTACAAGAAAAGGCCTGAACATGAGCGCAAGAATCAAAGAGTGCGAGAGCATGTTGTTGTCACTCAGAAAATAGTAGAAAAAGAGTATCTGGCTGTTAGTTGGGCACAGAAGGCCTTTGGACAGTTTCTACTAGGTAGGAAGACAGTGTTTGTGATAAACTGGGCTCTGCTGCCATGGATATGGCAGAACAAGGGGGAGACTATAATTAATGGAAATGCCCTCTCACCAGCCTCCCATGTTGATACATGTGTTCACCCTCACAGGTTTTAACAAAGGGAGGGGTATGTGAGACAGTGACAGGTCTCACTCTGGTTAATGGTAAGGAAGGGGTTGATAGTGCTGTCCACACCCCTATTCCACCACAGGTGGGAGAGCTAGAGGTATCATGATGGGATAAAGCACCTCCCTCTGTCTCATTCAAGGTAGATATTTTGAAAGAGGGTCAAGGAGGATCTGGGAGAGAGTTTACAGCAGAGGACTGGGATGGCTCTGTGAGGTGGCCTCAGCTGGGCAAGGCTGAGGGACCACGATCCAAATAAATGCACTGTTTGGACATTGATACCGTGTGTCCTGAAGATACTTGTGAAAGTGACCACCGAAACCGAGCTAATCCCTTACATCATATAATACAGATAGTTAGTGGGAGATAGTCAGTGTAGGTTAGATTGTGATATAGTGTAGCTGATAGGTTCCAGTGCAGGGTGTTAGGAAGTGTGTTAGCTTCTGCTGTCCATACATACATGCTACATACATAGTGCTGTGATGTCACAAGTTCACAACAATACTTAGTGCACCAATCAGTAATATCTAGTCAGACCTGCTAAAATGTGAAGTTGCATGCATTGTGCCAAAATATGCGCTCTTTCTGTATATAAAGCTATTGTAATGTTCTGCCATGCCAACCATTTTCTCCAGTCTCAGGAAACTTCTAGCAGCTTGAAAAATGTAGCAAAAGTGACCCACGCCTGCACTGCATGCGCAAAACGCGTATATTACATTGCCGATTTTTGAATTTTCAAATTTATGATGAATATTCGCCCAAATATTCGCGAAATATCTCAAATTCAAATATTGCCCCTGTCGCTCATCACTACCCGTTACTGCAGTGAGTGCGAAACCACTGAGTCCCTGGCAGTCCCCTGGTATTTACCTTTCAAACCCTGTACAAGGATCTGGTTTTTATAGCAGGGAAACCACCAGGCTGCTACCTCCTGGAGTAGTATCTGTGTGATTGCATGCTGACCCACAGGGGTAATAGTCTCAAATTCAGGGCAACAAGCTCTAGTGCAGGGCAACAAGGGGTCAGGCAAAATCATAGTCAGGGACAGGACAAGTTCAGGGCAGACAGCTATGGTATGTGGTAAACCTTTAAAGGTCAGGGCTTGCTGCCAAGTGTCATTATGGTGGACAGGCACAGGCCAGGCAGCAGAGGGTTAGAATCTAGTAGATGGGCAGAAAGTCAGTACACAGTGAGACCATACAACACATCTTTGAACAGCACTGGCAAGCTAAGGTGCCTATTGCTTAGACAGCTTCCCACAGGGGAAGGTACCTTAAGTTCCAAATGGTAGGCAGTCATTGGCTGGTTAAGAGCCAGAGGGAGAACACACACTTTCTGGGCACATGGAGAGAGACCAAGCCAGCAAGCATAGCGCAGCATGCAGGAAATTACAGAGTGAGCTCGGCGGCAAGAGTACAAGGCAGGTGCGTGCTACCTGGACCAATGAAAGAAACAGTGGTGGCTATGGGCTGTCACTGCAATATCCCCAATATAATTCCAATATGTGAGGATTATACAGTAAATCCAATAGAAAAATATAAACAGCATATGCATTGCAGCATTATCCCCACTTTTGGTGCATTTTGAGGTCAGTGGCATTTTTTTCAAGACTCAGGATCCCAGTGCAATTATTGGTCATCAAGGCCATTGTCGTTGTCATAATTATCATCAGCCACCTGCTCCTCCTCCACTACCACCGACTCTTCCTTATCCTCAGCTTCCTCCTCCATGGGACTTTGTGTGGGTCCCTAACAGCTACTTGGCAGACAGCAAGATGTGGAATTTGTTCTTCTTTAACCATCCCTTGTTGCATCAGCATGAGCATCTGCTCTGAAATTGTTCATGCCGCAGTTTTCCCTATTGACATATCTGGTGGCCTTTTCCAAGGCTCACTCTGCCCTGCTTCTGTTGGGGATAGGAGGAAGTCCATTGATGTGGATAAGGAGGAGGATAAGTGCCTTGTGAGGGAATCAGATGAATGGGAACATGGAGGAGACAATAGGACCTGTCTTTATTGATGTGGTACTGCATCGCCGCTGTCGGAAGAATCATTGAACCAGTGGGCCAAAAAAGACATGTGCTGTCCGTGCCCATAACAGCTGCTCCATATTTCTACAGTGGTTTGCACCTTGCTGGACCCAAACAGCTGCAAACAGCTGCCCATGATCTCCACCATGTAATAGTACAAGTCAGGGATGGCTTTTTTGGAGAAATATTCAGGGTTAGGTATCATCCAGAATCTACTAGGAGGTACGGCAGTGACTGAACCACCAGCAACTTGGCCAGGTGGGAGTAAAGGTGGCACAGAAGCTAATTGTTGGTTGAGAATAGTTTTCTCATGGCCATAACTTCCATTATGAATGTCTCAAGATGGAGTATAGTACAAGGAGAAGGATGAGCAGGAGAAGAAGCAGCTGATGATTATAACAAGCACACTGTACATAGTGATGAGCGACAGAGGCTATATTCGAATTTGTGATATTTCGCAAATATATGTGCGAATATTAGCCATATTTTCGCAAATTCACAAATTTGCTTTTATTTTTTTGATTACGAAAAATCTGCAATGTAATAATAGCGCAATGGCGCGGGTTACTTTGGCTAAATTTTTCAAGCTGCGAGAAGTTTACTAAGACTGAAGATAATGGTTGGCATGGCAGAACATTACAATAGCTTTATATATGCAAGTAGAGTGCTCCAATATATATTCGCGATTGTGAAAATCGGCATTTAATAATGTGCATAATTTTGAGCAATGCGTGCAACTGGGTGACATCCCAGCACTATGTATGTATGGATAGCAGAACCTATCACACTACCTAACACCCTGACCTCGAACCTATCAGCTACACTATAAATCAATGTAACCTACACTTACTATCTCCCCCTAACTTTCTGAATTATATATCTAAGTTAACTGTCTAATGTATATACAGCAAAGCACAGAGAACAGCAATCACACATGCTGTCTCTCTCAGAACTCCATTAACTACAGAAAATGGCTTCTGGGGAGGTTCCTTATATAGTAAGGGGTAGGCAACTTTCCTATTGGTTGCTAGGGATGTTGCTAAGCTCAGACAATGACATTGCAGCCTTCTCGTTGGCCCCACAAGCAAGAGGGAGGTTACTGATAAAAAAAAGTAGAATATTCGAAATTACGAATATATAGCACTATATTCTAAATATTTGCAAATTCTCAAAGTGCCGATATTCTCGATAAATATTCGCGATTCAAATATTCGCGCCCAACACTATAATTGAGGAGGCGGCCTGGGAGAAGGAGGGCAGACTTGTTATGATTTGGAATGCTGGCTAGTTCTATCTTCCTACACAATACTGTGATGCCACCTCATGTACTGCAATAGAGCATTGGTACCTATGTTTGTGTTTGAATGCCCACTGTTTATTTTAATCCTGCAGATCTTGTGCTCATCAGTAGCTTTATGTGCTGGCCTTCTGGAGATAAGCTGCCATATGGGAGATTCTCTCACAGAGCTAGCGGCACATTTTGAGCCTGTTCCTACAGTATCAGTGGCACTACCTTTTCCCAAGCTTACCATGATAGGATATCTGGCCATGTTAGTTGTTTGGAATATTCTGGCTCTTTATTGCCACCGTGGCCACCACCCTTTCTATTATGTCGCCTTCTCCTCAGCATCATGATCTGGCTCAACAGGTCCTGTCCAACATAAAATCTTTGACATAGTCCTCACCCCCCCTTCACTGTTATCAGATTGTGATATGTCATTGTGGGCTCCTTGGCCCCCCTCCTTCTCTGTATTTCCCCTGAGTGACACTACCTGTTGCTACAAGTCATCGTGTCAGATTAAAAGCTGACCACAACATATTCCTGTTGTGACTGATAGAAGTAGTGAGCCATCCAGTCCATAACGTGATACTCTTTGTCCTCAGTAATAATGTGGTGCCTATCAGAAGGCAGGAAGAACTGTGGCCTGCTAGTACTACTGTCTGGATAGCTGGTGCTATTGCTGTTAGCACTACTACCTACATACTGACTCTCGGATAACTAGGCATTGGTCTTTCTTTTCCATTTACCAGACATTTTTACTCTCATTTAAAGACAGTTCAGCGGTGAAGTTACATTGTCTATAGCCATTTATGGGGTTTATTAATAGTATAGATACGTACGTCCTCTTAGCCGTCTTGTGTTGATTTTACATTTTTAACTTTTTTTGGGGGGGGATGTATTAATAGACAAAAAAAAAAAAAATATGTCATAAGTGCCGTTCAGCGGTGAAGTTACATTGTACTACAGCCATTTACGTATTATTAGGAATTATAATTAATATAAATATAAAATATTTATCAAAAATAGTATTAATAGAAAAGATACTTACGTCCCATTAGCCAATCTGTTTTGATTTGAGTTTATTAATCTGAAAAAATATATATTAATACAGTATATATGTCTTAATTACCGTTCAGCATTGAAGGTACATTTTACTACAGCTATTTACATGGTGTAGAAAAAGAAAATATACATACGTCCCATTACCCATTCTGTGGTGAATTGTGATTTAAATTTTTTTATTTTTTTTGTGGTGTACAAATAGGAAAAAAAAGGAGAAAATATATGTCAGAATTGGCATTTAGCGGTGAAGTTACATTGTACTACAGCCATTTACATGGTGTAGAAAATGAAAATATACGTACTTCCCATCATCCATTTTGGGGTGAATTGTGGTTGTGATTTCTTTTTTTATGGGTAGAAATAGGAAAAAGAATACGTCTTGATTGCCGTTCTGCAGTGAATTGTGTTTTTCTTTTTTTTTTGGGGGGGGGAGTAATTCATTAATCAGAAAAATGTATACATATATGTCTTAATTGCTGTTCAGCGGTGAAATAACATTGTACTACAGCCTTTTTTGGCGGATATTATTTTAATTTAATTTTATCATACAGCATGTCACACAGACAGGTGACAGACCCTTCAAAGGGAACGGGCAGTGGTGAAAATGTTTCTGTCGCAGGCAGCAGTAGAAGAGGGTCTTGCAGCAGGAGTCGCAGCGAGAGGCCTGAGCTCCCAGTGTCATCTAGCGGTCATCTCTTGTGCAGCAATTCGGCGGTGCTTAAATGGTTGACTCGGTCTTCGAGTTCATCGCAAGTGACATCAGACACCCCCAGCCAAGAGTCGGTGGGTTCCTCTAACACAGCACTTAGTGGGCATGTCCCAGGAGCAGGCCCTGTGCCCCCACCTGTCCTGAACCATCCTCTGTCATTTTCAGTTCCCACAGTGCGAGAAGTATTATATGCCGTAGGCTTGGCTCCACGAGCTACTAGAGGACAGTCAGCAGCTACTGCCTAGCCAAGATCTGGAGGAGATATCTGCCGCTTCCTCCGGCAGATGGGCAAGTAGTGATAAGGAGAGTCGTGTGGGAGCAGGTGTTGCGAGTGGTCAAGCTCCTGGCCCTGAGACCGTTGAGGGGGACATCAGTGATGTGCAGTAGCAGATGATGATGATGTAGCCAATCGCACTTGGGAGCCGGGTGAAGAAGGGGCTTCATCATCAGGAGAAGAGGGTAGCAGCTTGCGTGTGAGGCAGTGGCTGAGCCAGCAGGGTGGCAGCGTGGCTGTAAGTCAGCAAGGTGGCAGCAGTGGGAGGTCGGGAGCCAAACTTGCCCGGGTAGACCAACTGCTTCGCAGGAGCCTACCGGCCCAAAAAGTAGCTGTGCTGGGGTTCACGGAGGCAGTGGTAGCAGGCAGTCAGTGCAGAGTGTTAGTGGGAAAATACCATACTCAGTGGTGGGACAGTTCTTTGGTACACTGCCGGAGGAGGTGAACATGGGCATTTGCCGGATTGTAGGCAGAAGGCGATGCATGGCCAGGGTGCCAATGTTGGAACGATGGCCCTGCGTCAACACATGCAGCGTCACCATAAAGTGGCCTGGGAGAACTGTGACTCCAATGTGGTAGTCCAGCCTGCCCCAGCAACCGCTGCATCACTCAGTGGCTCGCATCTAATTTCATTCAATCAAGGCTCCACCACATCAGCTGAAGGGAGCTGTCTGTCCTTCGCATCTTCTGCTGGTCCTGATGCTCCTGCTCCTCCTTTTCCTACTCCTCGTGAGTCATTCTGTCAGCAATCGATCACCGAAGCGATTGTTAAAAGACAACAGTAGGTGTGCACTCATCCAACAGCGCAGAAGTTGAACGCGCTCCTGGCCAAGTTGCTGTTGCTGCAGTCCCTTACTTTCCAAGTGGTAGACTCTGCACCTTTCAGAGACTTGATGGCTTATGCCGAGCTGAGGTGGAGAGTCCCAATCCGTCATTTCTTTGCCAAAAAGGCAGTACCAGCCCTGCACATATATGTAGAACAGAAGGTGGGCCAGTCCTTGAGCCTGTCGGTGTCTGCCAAAGTGCACAGCAGTGCCGAAGTGTGGAGCTGTAACTACGGTCAACGACAATATATGTCCTTTATGGCCTACTGAGTAAATGTGGTTCCTGCCCAACCACCCAAGCAACTTGGCCAGGTAACACCACTTCCGACTCCACGTTTTCACGCCGTTGGTCCTGCGACAATGTCCACCTCTGCCTTCTCATCCTCCACCGTGTCCTCAGCCTCCACTGCAGGGACAATTCACAGTGTCCCACCAGCATACCACATGTGCTGGGCATGGTGGTGTCATGCTGTTCTGCACCTAGTTTGACTGGGCGAATGGAGTTACACAGGGGAGGAACTGCTCGGGTCCATCAAGAAATCGAATCCTGGCTTTCTCCTCAAAAACTCAAAATCGGAACCATGGTGACCAACAATGGGAAGAACATGGTGCTGACACTGCGTCAAGGAGGGCTTAGCCATGCATCATGCATGATGCACGTGTTTAATATGGTTGTAAAGCGGTTCCTAAAGTTTTCTGCCCATCTGCAAGACATCCTGAAAATGGCCAGGAAACTTTGCATGCACTTCAGCCACTCGTACACCGCAAAACACACTCTCCTTGAGCTGCAGCATCCCCCAACATAGGCTGACTATATGAACAGAGAAAGAGCATATATGATTTTTTGATGACACAGGCGGACAGAGGTACTCCCCTAAGTAACTTCGATGTTAACAAAACAAATTTTACAGGACCTTATCAGAGTGAGGTTTTTTAACTAAATTCAAACCAAGCCCTTAGCGAGCCATAAATACCTCTCTTGCCCCTGATATAAAACTCAACTTTTATTTATTACACTTAAAATAGTTATTCAAACGTGAGCTAACTTTAAAAGTTTGTTTGGTCAGTAGTTTTTGGATCCGAACCTACTCGTACTAATGCAGTCACGTATGGGTGTGCACTCCCCTACTGTCTGCTCATATATCCTTAATCCATTTTAGTATATTTGCTAGTTGCGTGTTCACATGCAATATCCTACTATCAGATCCACCTACACTCAAACACTCTAAAACTAATCAGAATCTGTCCCCCGACATGTTTCGCCAGCATACACTAGCGTCATCAGGGGTTTGGACAGACTTGAAACACCTGTTTGTGAGCACCTATTTATAGGAAGCCCATTACATCACCAACCAATCAGCATCTATGATTCATTATTGACAACTGATACCACCAATTGCCAGCAATTTTGTATTAATAAGTTGCGATCATTGGTTTAGAGCAAGCATGCTAAACCTGCGGCCCTCCAGCTGTTGTAAAACTACTACTCCCACAATGCCCTGCTGTAAGCTGATAGCTGTAGGCTGTTCAGGCATGCTGGGAGTTGTAGTTTTGCAACAGCTGGAGGGCCGCAGGTTGAGCATGCCTGGTTTAGAGAATAGTTGCGTCATGTGCTAAAGCTGCTAGAAAGCCTGAGTCCAAAAGGACTTAATGAAGGATTTACGTTCACATCCTTTCTGTAATAAGAATGCAAACATTGTTCTATTATATTTACTGTATTAATTAGTGAGCGCTGTCTCCCTGTTTTGTGAGTATCCAGTAGATATAGCAACAAATATAAACTAAGTTTTAAATGTGAAACATCTAGATAGCTAAATATCAGTCAACTACATATGCCCTATGCGACACCATCCACTGGCAAAGTCCTCTATAATAAGAACTTTTACAGTAACTGACAGCACCACTTATAGATCTTTAAATATGGTAGAGACGTAACTGCCTGCAATGTGATGGAATTGTATGACTCCCCGGTTTTAAAGAAACCTCCATAATTAGGGCAATATATAAATAGATAATGTAAGTGGTGGAGTATTTAGCATCCCAGCCTGCGCAGACATAGTATTCAGACTGATTCTCCACTAGAGTGGACTAAGTCCAATTACATGCGCTTTATTGGTGAAGGTGAAACTGTGTGAACTAAGTCTGAATACATGCGCAGTAGTGGGGAAATGTCATAGATCAAACTAAGTCTGAATACATGCGCACAGACGGTGGAAGAAATACTGAATGCACTATACACTAAGTTCGAATACATGCGCACAGTAGTGGGGAAATGATATAGATCGAACTAAGTCCAAATACATGCGCACTAACGGTGGAAGCAACACTGAAGGTACTAAATCCGAATACATGCACACTAGTGGCTAAGGCGAGACGGAGATGACCAAGTCCGTACATATGCGCACTAGAGGCAAGCAAGATCGCGACTAAGTGTTGAAGCATGCGCAGAAAGAAAGGATAGAGCAACTTTTTCTATCACCCGGAGCAGGCAGCTTTAGCGCATGACGCGACTATTCTCTAAACCAATGATCGCAACTTATTAATACAAAATTGCTGGCAATTGGTGGTATCAGTTGTCAATAATGAATCATAGATGCTGATTGGTTGGTGATGTAATGGGCTTCCTATAAATAGGTGCTCACAAACAGGTGTTTCAAGTCTGTCCAAACCCCTGATGACGGTAGTGTATGCTGGCGAAACATGTCGGGGGACAGATTCTGATTCTTTTTAGAGTGTTTGACTGTAGGTGGATCTGATAGTAGGATATTGCATGTGAACACGCAACTAGCAAATATACTAAAATGGATTAAGGATATATGAGCAGACAGTAGGGGAGTGCACACCCATACGTGACTGCATTAGTACGAGTAGGTTTGGATCCAAAAACTACTGACCAAACAAACTTTTAAAGTTAGCTCACATTTGAATAACTATTTTAAGTGTAATAAATAAAAGTTGAGTTTTATATCAGGGGCAAGAGAGGTATTTATGGCTTGCTAAGGGCTTGGTTTGAATTTGACTTCGATGTTAGCCAGTGGCAGCTCATGCTTAACAGCTGCCGTTTGCTCGGGCCACTTAATTTTTCATTCGCCAGGTCTATGGGATGAACAATGTCATTCCACTGATTCATATTCTAGAACAGAATAGCTAAATCTGGCTGGCCAGGGGACAGGAGTCGTGGTGACAACATCACATGGCTACATAAGCCTGTGGGGGCTGACCTAGAGGAGGAGGAGGACAATCAAGCACAAGCAATGGGTAGAGGAATGGGTGGTTTTTCTACACTGGTGACAGGAAAGGTAGAGCAGCAGCAGCCAGAAGAGCTAAAGGGGGATGAGGAAGACGAGGCAGAGGACCCAGACACTCTGTGGCAGTATGCAGTGGAGATGGAGGCAGGCAGTCCCTCTGAGTGACTTGCGCAAATGGCCCGGTGCCTGCTCACTTGCTTGCGTAGTGACAGCCAAATTGTCACCATTTGCCAGAGTGATGACTAATGGCTCTCCACCATGTTAGGCCCTCACTCACTACCTGTCCAAAATGGGGGTCTTTTTCACACCCGCTGAGAGGGAGGACAAACTGAACTACTATCGAGACATCCTATGTAGTCACACTGGTGGTACAAGAATAGCACAGAAAACAACAAGAGATATGTCACAATGGAAACCGTGAGTCATTACCCTACTCAGTCTTGATATAGGTATTCGTAATACCAAAACAGATTCATCGTATAAAGTGCATAGTGCCACATGATCGTACAAGTAATGACCAAATGACCCTTCTCCCGACGCGCGTTTCGCCAGTACAGCTTCCTCAAAGGAATGATGCAGTGCTCCATCAGCAGCAACTTAAGTCTAGAGTCACTAATGGGCAGTTTTATTCACCCGCCTACTGAAGAAACTACTTACCAGCAGCAGCTAGACATAGAGCAGAACAAGATTGTGGTATACTTGGAATGCACCCTGCCACCCCACATCGAAAATCATTTGGACTACTGGGCAGCCAAACTCGATTTGTGGCCACAACTGGCCGAGTTTGCCCTGGACAAGCTTTCCTGCCGGGCCATCAGAGTGGGTGGCATCAGAGTGGGTGTTTAGTGCGATGGGGGCCATAGTTACCCCAAGGAAAACTCATCTGTCCACCCAAAATGTAGGGAAACTGATCTTTGTGAAAATGAATCAGGCGTGGATCAGCCAGGATTTTCAAACACCAATGCCTGATGCAGATCAGAGTAGCCCAGAGTAATACATGGTGCCACACCAACACTTTGACAAAAGAGACCTGTTTCTTCCTGCCACATGCTTCATCTACTATTCTGATGATGCCACCTGCCTGATGCCACACCTGCTGCCAGGTGCTCCTACTGTCAGCCTACTAGTACTGGTATTGTCCCCCACTCTGTCACTGGGCCACTCTGTGGTCTCCTCATGCTGCTTCTACCTCACAACTCTGTGGTCTCCTCATGCTGCTGCCACCTCACTACTCTGTGGTTTCCTTATGCTGCTGCCACCTCAACACTATGTCTCTGGGCCACTCTGTGGTCTCCTCATGCTTCTGCCACTTCATCACTCTGTGGTCTCATCATGCTGCTGCCACATCACTACTCTGTGGTCTCTTCATGCTGCTGCCACCTCACCACTAAGTCACTGGGCCACTCTGTGGTCTCCTCATGCTGCTACCACCTCACCACTAAGTCACTGGGCCACTCTGTGGTCTCCTCATGCTGCTGCCACATTACCACTCTTTGCTCTCCTCATGCTGCTGCCACATCACCATTATGACACTGGGCAACTCGGTGGTCTCCCTATGCTGCTGGCGCCTATATTTACTTATGTTGCTATAGAGGATGCGGTTGGCTGCAGAAGCAAAGGGTCAAATATATCTTGGAAGTAGACTCTACAGTCATCAGAAGTCATCATGGCAATCTAGGCCACATCGAGAACAAAAGGAAAGGTAATGTATACAATCAGAGAAGATATCATATGTCAGTCACTTAATTAAGCTGTATTGTAATCCCTTACTAGTCTACAGTGCTTGTGGAACAAGAACCTACCACTATCTGGTTACTGTAGTATGGTATCATGAAATACATTACCACAGTTCCAATTTGCATAACCACACCTTATATTTGCGGAAATACAGATAATGCTACCAGTTCCACCCTTACTGCCTTAAACCAAAGAGCCCTGGCACTTTGTATTTTATACTTACACTGACTTACTGTATGATAAACCTGGCACTTGATTGGAGTTTGTGTACTCCAGACAACGTAATGTAATGGATTGCAATGTGTCTTATTTTAATATCGTGTGGTTCTGTTCCTAAAATTGAATGCATGTCATAAGCCTTAAAACTGAATGATAAGCATACTGATTACTAATATCAGTAAATGCCAGAATGCCAAAAAGAGAAAAACACAGATTAATAGAATGAGCATGACTGCTAAATCATGACTAGACTCTATATTTAGCCTGAAAGTTAACTATGGTATATATTTTTACTAAACCAACAATTTTTTTTTATTACCAAAGAAAAATGCTTGGATCAAATTCTAAAATAGTTAGTTTATAAAAGTTTTAAGTACCATATTAGTGTAAACAGGGTTAATGGGCTAGAGACTTTCATTAGTTATCTAGAGCAGATACAATTCAAAGAGGGTCTCTGTCTGGACTCTCGTGGGGATCATGTAATGCTTCATTTTGCAGTGATAACTGAACACTTGCTGCGACTTTCCCCTATAGATTACATCTTATTGTTAGTGGTCGCTATGATCTGCTGATTATTAGTGGTCTTTTCTAAAAAAAAAAAAAAGAGTGAAAAGAAGACAACTAATATCATCAATTAAAATTATTCAACTTACATTTTTCAGTTGCCTTAGCCAAGCTGGTTACCCAGAATTTTTTTATTTTTTTTTTGTGAACTGCAGACAGTTTGTCTGTTATCCTCAGTATGCATTTATGAATGAATTGCCAACTGGGTGTTAATATTCACCTTGCCAAAGGGGTTTATGTCTGCCCAGTCTGCAACTGCCAGCATTGAGTGGTCAGTGCCATACTGAGCAGGGACACACCCCAAATAAACTTATAGTAAGAATAATAGAGAAACCACGCAACACACAATTATGAGAAAAGATGCTCCATAATTGTCATTTCATATGGAACAGACTTATTTACTAAAACAGACGTATCAGAAGAGGTGATAGGTCCTCTTTATAACATCCTGATCTCATCAAGATACATTTATATATTAAAGGA
Source organism: Bufotes viridis (assembly GCA_033119425.1). Classification (NCBI taxonomy): domain Eukaryota; kingdom Metazoa; phylum Chordata; class Amphibia; order Anura; family Bufonidae; genus Bufotes; species Bufotes viridis. Next base: position 288,867,037 of record CM065590.1, read on the forward strand.
GTTGCTCCTGTATAAGAAATTAGCACCTACTCACAGGATTAGGAACCCTACTGATCACAAGAATGGGGTCCCAGAATCCCGGGGTGAACGAAGTTACAGCACATGTGCAAGATGCCACTCCATGTATTCTCTAAGGAACTGCTGGCTTGTTTCTTCCTGATCAAGGCTCTGTTGACAACTCTTGGCCACATTTCAGAATTTTCTACAACCTCTTTTCTAAAGCACACTAACCAATAATCGATGGCTATTCTGAGGAAAGCAAGCTTGGTAGCCAATCAATAACGTTTATAGCTACTTGAGGGGTTAAAAGTAAAAACAAGAAGATTCCTTAGACTCTGTACATAGTGTAGGGGCCTTACACCAACTGCAAGAGGAGTCAATTCTCTGCTGAGAGATAATAATCTTAATAGGGTCTGTAATTTGTTGTTAGTTGTCTGAGAAGACCTAACAAAGACCCACAACACCCAGAGAAAAGTGTTGCACAGACTTACTCTCAGATTGTTACTGCTGCTATATTGAAGATGCAACAATGCATCTTCAAAAACTGAAAGATCTCCACTCAATGATCAACATAACAGAAGCAACAGGAGACAAATATTGCAAGTTTCAGAAATCACACAAGAGACTACAAAGGGTAACTGCTGTAAAAAGTACTGTTGAGCGAACAGTTCGAGCATAGTTCGGGTTTGTACCGAATTTTGGGGTGTTCGGGACACGGAACCGTACCCGAAAATTTTCAAAAAAGTTCGGGTTCAGGTCCGTTGTTCGGCGATTTCCGCCCGCTTTCTGAAGGGCTGCACAGCAGCCAATCAGCTATCTTTTTACTTCTTGCCCTAAGAAGCCATCACAGCCAAGCCTACTAATGGCATGGCTGTGATTGGCCAAGTGCAGCATGTGACCCAGCCTCTATTTAAGCTGGAGTCACGTAGCGCCGCACGTCACACTGCTCTGATTAGTGTAGGGAGAGGACGCAGCTTCTGTGAGGGCGAGATTAGGCAGGGAAAAGTAAGCAAAAGCACCTAATGAAGTGATCGATCTACAGCTGTGAATGATTCAACTTCTGCTAGTTAATTGCTTACTGGTTTTTAGGCTGCACAGAGCGTTTTTCTGTCACTTTTTTCTGGGGTGATCGGCGGCCATTTTCTGACTTGTGGTGCACCAGAACAAGCTGCCACCAAGTCCATCAATCCATCAATACTAGGAGTTTTTTTGATTAGTTATCTAGAGCAGATACAATTCAAAGAGGGTCTCTGTCTGGACTCTCGTGGGGATCATGTAATGCTTCATTTTGCAGTGATAACTGAACACTTGCTGCGACTTTCCCCTATAGATTACATCTTATTGTTAGTGGTCGCTATGATCTGCTGATTATTAGTGGTCTTTTCTAAAAAAAAAAAAAAGAGTGAAAAGAAGACAACTAATATCATCAATTAAAATTATTCAACTTACATTTTCAGTTGCCTTAGCCAAGCTGGTTACCCAGAATTTTTTATTTTTTTGTGAACTGCAGACAGTTTGTCTGTTATCCTCAGTATGCATTTATGAATGAATTGCCAACTGGGTGTTAATATTCACCTTGCCAAAGGGGTTTATGTCTGCCCAGTCTGCAACTGCCAGCATTGAGTGGTCAGTGCCATACTGAGCAGGGACACACCCCAAATAAACTTATAGTAAGAATAATAGAGAAACCACGCAACACACAATTATGAGAAAAGATGCTCCATAATTGTCATTTCATATGGAACAGACTTATTTACTAAAACAGACGTATCAGAAGAGGTGATAGGTCCTCTTTATAACATCCTGATCTCATCAAGATACATTTATATATTAAAGGAGTTGCTCCTGTATAAGAAATTAGCACCTACTCACAGGATTAGGAACCCTACTGATCACAAGAATGGGGTCCCAGAATCCCCGGGGTGAACGAAGTTACAGCACATGTGCAAGATGCCACTCCATGTATTCTCTAAGGAACTGCTGGCTTGTTTCTTCCTGATCAAGGCTCTGTTGACAACTCTTGGCCACATTTCAGAATTTTCTACAACCTCTTTTCTAAAGCACACTAACCAATAATCGATGGCTATTCTGAGGAAAGCAAGCTTGGTTGCCAATTAATAACGTTTATAGCTACTTGAGGGGGTTAAAAGTAAAAACAAGAAGATTCCTTAGACTCTGTACATAGTGTAGGGGGCCTTACACCAACTGCAAGAGGAGTCAATTCTCTGCTGAGAGATAATAATCTTAATAGGGTCTGTAATTTGTTGTTAGTTGTCTGAGAAGACCTAACAAAGACCCACAACACCCAGAGAAAAGTGTTGCACAGACTTACTCTCAGATTGTTACTGCTGCTATATTGAAGATGCAACAATGCATCTTCAAAAACTGAAAGATCTCCACTCAATGATCAACATAACAGAAGCAACAGGAGACAAATATTGCAAGTTTCAGAAATCACACAAGAGACTACAAAGGGTAACTGTTGTAAAAAGTACTGTTGAGCGAACAGTTCGAGCATAGTTCGGGTTTGTACCGAATTTTGGGGTGTTCGGGACACGGAACCGTACCGAAAATTTTCAAAAAGTTCGGGTTCAGGTCCGTTGTTCGGCGATTTCCGCCCGCTTTCTGAAGGGCTGCACAGCAGCCAATCAGCTATCTTTTACTTCTTGCCCTAAGAAGCCATCACAGCCAAGCCTACTAATGGCATGGCTGTGATTGGCCAAGTGCAGCATGTGACCCAGCCTCTATTTAAGCTGGAGTCACGTAGCGCCGCACGTCACACTGCTCTGATTAGTGTAGGGAGAGGACGCAGCTTCTGTGAGGGCGAGATTAGGCAGGGAAAAGTAAGCAAAAGCACCTAATGAAGTGATCGATCTACAGCTGTGAATGATTCAACTTCTGCTAGTTAATTGCTTACTGGTTTTTAGGCTGCACAGAGCGTTTTTCTGTCACTTTTTTCTGGGGTGATCGGCGGCCATTTTCTGACTTGTGGTGCACCAGAACAAGCTGCCACCAAGTCCATCAATCCATCAATACTAGGAGTTTTTTTTTGCTATATCCTACATCAGGGGCATGGCTGTGCTTATTGTCACCCCTAGAAACTCAGGATATAAATTTCTATATTTTATTAAGGGTTTAAAGTCAATTGTCAAAATAGCAATCCCCTAAATCTGGTGTCCCAGCTGTGGCTAGCCAAGTGTAATACTGTCTGTTGTCTGGCAAAGGATATATAATTTTCTGTGTTTAAATTCAATTACCAAAATAGAAATCCACTAAGTTTGGTGTCCCAGCAGTGGCTGGCAAAGTATAATAGTGCCCGGCAAAGGATATATTTTGTTCTGGGGAGAAATTCAATAGCCAAAATAGCAATACCCTGAATCTGGTGTTCCAGCTGTTGCAGGTCTAGTTTAAATCTGTCCGTAACAGGGTATATTTTTTCTGTGGTAAAATTCAATTGCCAAAATAGCAATCCCCTAAATCTGGTGTTCCAGCTGTGACTGGACAAGTTTCATAGTGTCCGTCATAGGATATATTATTTTCTGCTGTGAAATTCGGTTGCAAAAATAGAAATACAGGGTATATTTTTTTCTGGGGTGAAATTTAATTGCCAAAATAGCAATACCATAAATCAGTGGTTTCAGCTGTGGCTGTCCAAGTTTAATAGTGTCCTGCAAAGGATATATTTTGTTCTGGGGTGAAATTCAATTGCCAAAATAGCAATACCGTAAATCTGGTGTACCAGCAGTGGCTGCCCAAGTTTAATAGTGTACGGCAAAGGATATATTTTTTTCTGTGGTGAAATTCAATTGCCAAAATAGCAATCCCCTGAATCTGGTGTTCCAGCTGTGACTAGACAAGTTTCATAGTGTTCGTCATAGGATATATTATTTTCTGCCGTGAAATTCAGTTGCAAAAATAGAAATACAGTAAAACTGTTGTTACAGCTGTTGCAGGCTTCGTTTAAATCTGTCTGTAAAAGGGTATTTTTTTTATGGGGTGAAATTTAATTACCAAAATAGCAATACCATAAATCAGTGGTTTCAGCTGTGGCTGTCCAAGTCTAATAGTGTCCTGCAAGGATATACTCGTCATAGGATATATTATTTTCTGCTGTGAAATTCGGTTGCAAAAATAGAAATACAGGGTATATTTTTTCTGGGGTGAAATTTAATTGCCAAAATAGCAATACCATAAATCAGTGGTTTCAGCTGTGGCTGTCCAAGTTTAATAGTGTCCTGCAAAGGATATATTTTGTTCTGGGGTGAAATTCAATTGCCAAAATAGCAATACCGTAAATCTGGTGTACCAGCAGTGGCTGCCCAAGTTTAATAGTGTACGGCAAAGGATATATTTTTTTCTGTGGTGAAATTCAATTGCCAAAATAGCAATCCCCTGAATCTGGTGTTCCAGCTGTGACTAGACAAGTTTCATAGTGTTCGTCATAGGATATATTATTTTCTGCCGTGAAATTCAGTTGCAAAAATAGAAATACAGTAAAACTGTTGTTACAGCTGTTGCAGGTCTAGTTTAAATCTGTCTGTAACAGGGTATATTTTTTTATGGGGTGAAATTTAATTACCAAAATAGCAATACCATAAATCAGTGGTTTCAGCTGTGGCTGTCCAAGTCTAATAGTGTCCTGCAAAGGATATACTTTGTTCTGGGGTGAAATTCAATTGCCAAAATAGCAATATCGTAAATCTGGTGTCCCAGCAGTGGCTGGCCAAGTTTAATAGTGTATGGCAAAGGATATATTTTCTTCTGTGGTGAAATTCAATTGCCAAAATAGCAATCCCCTGAATCTGGTGTTCCAGGTGTGACTGGACAAGTTTCATAGTGTACGTCATAGGATATATTATTTTCTGCTGTGAAATTCAGTTGCAAAAATAGAAATATGGTAAAACTGTTGTTCCAGCTGTTGGAAGGCTTTGTTTAAATCTGTCCGTAAAAGGGTATATTTTTTTCTGGGTCGAAATTCAATTGCCAAAATAGCAATACCCTGAATCTGGTGTTCCAGCAGTTGCAGGCCTAGTTTAAATCTGTTCGTAAAAGGGTATATTTTTTTCAGGTGTTAAATTCAATTGCCAAAATAGCAATACCCCGAATCTGGTGTTCCAGCTGTTGCAGGCCTAGTTTAAATCTGTCCATAACAGGGTACAATTTTTTTCTGGGGTGAAATTTGATTGCCAAAATAGCAATACCATAAATCAGTGGTTTCAGCTGTGGCTGGCCAAGTTTGATAGTGTCCTGCAAAGGATATATTTTGTTCTGGGGTGAAATTCAATTGCCAAAATAGCAGTACCGCAAATCTGGTGTCCCAGCAGTGGCTGTCCAAGTGTACGGCAAAGGATATTTTTTTTTTTATGGGGTGAAATTCAATTGCCAAAATAGCAATGCCATAAATCAGTGGTTTCAGCTGTGGCTGGCCAAGTTTAACCTCTTAAGGACGCAGGGCGTACATGTACGCCCTAACGTCCTGGTACTTAAGGACTCTGTGCGTACATGTACGCCCTGAGAAGTTCCGATCACCGCAGCGCTGTGGGTGGTGATCGGAACAGGATGCCTGCTGAAATCATTCAGCAGGCATCCTGTGACAATGCCGAGGGGGGTCCTGTGACCCCCCCGTGTCGGCGATCGCAACAAACCGCAGGTCAATTCAGACCTGTGGTTTGCTGCGCTATCTGTAGTCTCTGATCCCCGCGGTCTGTGACCGCAGGGATCAGAGACTAAAATCTGCCCCAAAGTGTAAATTTTAACCCCCTCCCCTGCACCCCGCCATCTTAGTGTCCCCCCGCGCGGTGCAGGGGGGGGGGATTGCGGGCGGTGCTGCAGGTGAGCGGTGCGGCAGGCGGGATCGCAATTGCGATCCCCCGACCGCCTCCTTTCAATCGATTTCCCTGGTGTCTAGTGGGTATAGCAGGGGGTCAGCACATTGCTGACCCCCTGCTATAAACTGCTGACATCTGTGCTGCAGATGTCAGCAGTTTAACCCCTTCTATACCGCGGTCCGTACAGACCGCGGTATAGAAGGTGTTAACATGGAGGGAGCTCTCTCCCTCTCCCATCTGGGGGCTGCCGTACCTTTGCAGCCCCCCCGACGGGATAGGATAGTAGAGGGAGGGAGCTCACCTCTCTTCCCATCACCCGCTGCTCTGTAATGGCAGCGGGTGATGGTTACCATGGCAGCAGGACGCTTTCAGAAGCGTCCTGCTTGCCATGGCATAGTAACTCTGGTCAGACTTCTGCTAAAGGCAGAAGTCTGACCAGACTGTAATAAGTAAAAAAATACAGTGCAGTACACTATATAGTGTACTGTTCTGTATTATATAGACACCAGATCCACTGGATCTACAAGAACCAAGTGGGTCTGGGTCAAAAAAATGTCAAAAAAGTGAAAAAATAAGTAAAAATAAGAAAAATACATATCACTGAATAAAAATTAAAAAAAACAAATAAACTACAAATATTAGGTATTTCCGCGTCCGTAAAAATCTCCTCTATAAAAATATCATGTGACCTAACCCCTCACGCAAATGCCGTAAAAAACCCACAAAAAAATGGTGTAAAAAAGCCATTTTTTGTCACCTTGCATCACAAAAAGTGTAATACCAAGTGATCAAAAAGGCGTATGCCTCCCAAATAGTACCAATAAAACCGCCATCTCATCCCGCAAAAAATGAGTCCTTATATAGGACAATCGCCCAAAAAAATAAAAAAATATGTCTCTCAGACTATGGAGACACTAAAACAATTTTTTTTTTCTAAAATGCTATTATTGTGTTAAAGTAAAATAATTAAATAAAAAGTATACATATTATGTATCGCCCTGTCTGTAAAAACCTGCTCTATAAAAATATCACATGATCTAACCCCTCAGGTAAATACTGTTAAAAAAATAAAATAAAAACAATGTCACAACTCAAAAACTGTAATAACAAGCGATCAAAAAGTTATATGCACCCAAATATAGTGCCAATCAAACCGTCATCTCATCCCGCAAAAAATTATACCCCACATAGGACAATCACCCCCAAAAAAATAAAAAATAGGGCTCTCAGACTATGGATACACTAAAACATGATTTGTTTTGTTTTAAAAAATGATAATATTGTGTAAAACTTAAATAAATAAATAAAAAGTATACATACCTTCTCTATAAAAATAACACATGACCAAAACCCTCAGGTGAACACAACAACAACAAAAAAAAAAATATGGTGTCAAGAGCCATTTTTGTCACCTTACATCACAAAAAGTGTAATAGCAGGCGACCAAAATGTCATATGCACCCCAAGATAGTTCCAATCAAACCGCCATCTCATCCCGCAAAAAATGAGCCCCTACATGAGACAGTCGCCCAAAAAATAAAAAAAATATATGGCTTTCAGAATGTGAAGACACTAAAAAAATCATTTTTTTCAAAAATGCTGTATTATGTAAAACTGAAACAAAACCCCCCAAAAAGTAGCCATATTTGGTAGTGCCGCGTCCGTAGCAACCTGCTCTATAGAAATAGCACACAATCTAACCTGTCAGTTCAACGATGTAAATAACAAAAAATAAAAACGGTCCGAAATTAGCTATTTTTTTGCAAATTTTCCATTTTAATCAATTTTTCCAGTAAAAAAACAAGGGTTAACAGCCAAACAAAACTCAATATATATTGCCCCGATTATCTAGTTTGCAGAAACACCCCATATGTGGTCGTAAACTGCTGTATGGCCAAATGGCAGGGCGTAGAAGGAAGGGAACGCCATATGGTCCAATCACATGGTCCATCTTACCATGGTGATGGACCATGTGATTGGACCATGTGATGTGACGTCATCACAGGTCCTGTAGATCTTAGAAGATGCAGGGAAAGAGAGGAGAGATCGCGACTACGCGATCAAGTGGCTAAGGTAAGTTAACTTTTATTATTTTTAACCCCTTCCTCTTCATTTAACAATGCATTCTTTATTAAGAATGCTATTATTTCCCCTTATAACCATGTTATAAGGGGAAATAATAGAGATCGGGTCCCGTTGCTAAGCAACCATCTGGAAAATCGCAACGCATCCGCACTTGCTTGCGGAAGCTTGCGATTTTCCCGCAGCCCCATTCACTTCTATGGGGCCTGCGTTGCGTGAAAAACGCACAATATAGAGCATGCTGCGATTTTCACGCAACGCAGAAGTGATGCGTGAAAATCACCGCTCATGTGCACAGCCCCATAGAAATGAATGGGTCCGGATGCAGTGCGGGTGCAATGCGTCCTCCTCACGCATTGCACCTGCGTGGAAAACTCGCCCGTGTGAAAGGGGCCTTAGGGCGATGATGGAAGAGGAGGGGGCCCAGGAGGATGAGGAGGATGAGGGGTCATTTTTAGCACTTTCAGGCCAGTCTGATATAAGTGCCTCAGAGGGAGGTTTTTTGCAACAGCAGAGGCCAGGTACAAATGTGGCCAGCTAGGGCCCACTACTGGAGGATGAGGAGGAGGTGGAGGAGGATGAGAATGAAGCAGGTTCACAGCAGGGTGGCACCCAACACAGCTCAGGCCCATCACTAGTGCGTGGCTGGGGGGGATACGGAGGACGATGACGATATGCCTCCCACAGAGGACAGCTTGTCCTTACCTTTGGGCAGCCTGACACACATGAGCGACTACATGCTGCAGTGCCTGCGCAACGACAGCAGAGTTGCCCACATTTTAACGTGCGCGGACGACTGGGTTGCCACCCTGCTGGATCCCTGGTACAAAGACAATGTGCCCACCTTACTTCCTGCACTGGAGCGTGATAGGAAGATGCGCGAGTACAAGTGCACGCTAGGAGATGCTCTCCTGAGTACATTCCCAAATGTCACAAGGGAACAGGTGGAAGCCCAAGGCGAAGGCAGAGGAGGAGCAAGAGGTCGCCAACGCATCCGTGACACGGCCAGCTCCTCTGAGGGCAGGGTTAGCATGGCAGAAATGTGGAAAAGTTGTGTTTCCACGCCACAGCTAACTGCACCACCACCTGATAAAGAATGTGTTAGCAGGAGGCAGCATTTCACTAACATAATTGAACAGTACGTCTGCACACCCCTCCACGTACTGACTGATGGTTCGGCTCCATCCAACTTTTGGGTCTCCAAATTGTCCACGTGGCCAGAGTTAGCCTTTTATGCCTTGGAGTTGCTGGCCTGCCCGGCGGCCAGCGTTTTGTCTGAATGTGTATTCAGCACGGCAGGGGGCGTCATTACTGACAAACGCAGCCGCCTGTCCACAGCCAACGTGGACAAGCTGACGTTCATAAAAATTAACCAGGCATGGATCCCACAGGACCTGTCCCTCACTTGTGCAGAATAGACATTTATAACTGCCTCCCCCTCAACCATGTATTCTTGTACTCCGGGAAACTTCTTTATTGAATCCTAATTTTTTTAACTTTACCATGATCATGCGGTGCAACACAAAGTTGAATGAACCTCTCCTCAATCTGGGCGCCGGGTCCTAAATAACTGAAAGTGGTCTGTTACAATGGTGGGTGACATGAAGCCTGAACCTCTGCCATGCGACCTCTCTCCTCTGTCTGGGTGCTGTGGGCTAAATAACTGAAAGTGGCCTTCTCCAGTGCTGGGTAATATGATGCATGATTCTCTGCTGTGGGACCTCTCTCTTCTGTCTGGGTGCTGGGGCCTAAATAACTGAAGTAGAGATAAGTGAACACCTGGATGTTCGGGTTCGAGAAGTTCGGCCGAACTTCTCGAAAATGTTCGGGTTCGGTATCCGAACTCGACCCGAACTTTATACCAAATCCGAACCCCATTGAAGTCAATGGGGACCCAAACTTTTAGGCACTAAAAGGCTGTAAAATAGTCCAGGACAGGGCTAGAGGGCTGCAAAAGGCAGCAAAATGTAGGTAAATGCCCTGCAAACAAATGTGGATAGAGAAATGAATTAAAAAAAAAAAAAAAAAAATTAACCAATATCAATTGGAGAGAGGTCCCATAGCAGAGAATAATGCGTCATATCACCCACCACTGGAGAAGGCCACTTTCAGTTATTTAGGCCCCAACACCCAGACAGAGGAGAGAGGTCCCACAGCAAGGAATCATGCGTCATATCACCCACCACTGGAGAAGGCCACTTCCAGATATTTCGGCCCAACACCCAGTCCGAGGATACAGGTCCCACAGCAAGGAATAAGGCGTCATATCACCCACCACTGGAGAAGACCACTTCCAGATATTTAGCTCACGTCACCCAGACAGAGGAGAGAGGTCGCATGGCAGAGGTTCAGGCTTCATGTCACCCACCATTGTAACAGGCCACTTTCAGTTATTTAGGCCCTGGCGCCCAGATTGAGGAGAGGTTCATTCAACTTTGGGTTTGCACCGCAAGATCATGGTAAAGTTAAAAAAATGAGGATTCAATAAAGAAGTGCCCCGGAGTACAAGAATACATGGTTGAGGGGGAGGCAGTTATAAATGTCTACTCTGCACAACGGAGGGACAGGTCCTGTGGGATCCATGCCTGGTTAATTTTTATGAACGTCAGCTTGTCCACGTGGCCAGAGTTAGCCTTTTATGCCTTGGAGTTGCTGGCCTGCCCGGCGGCCAGCGCTTTGTCTGAATGTGTATTCAGCACGGCAGGGGGCGTCATTACTGACAAACGCAGCCGCCTGTCCACAGCCAACGTGGACAAGCTGACGTTCATAAAAATTAACCAGGCATGGATCCCACAGGACCTGTCCCTCACTTGTGCAGAATAGACATTTATAACTGCCTCCCCTCAACCATGTATTCTTGTACTCCGGGAAACTTCTTTATTGAATCCTAATTTTTTTAACTTTACCATGATCATGCGGTGCAACACAAAGTTGAATGAACCTCTCCTCAATCTGGGCGCCGGGTCCTAAATAACTGAAAGTGGTCTGTTACAATGGTGGGTGACATGAAGCCTGAACCTCTGCCATGCGACCTCTCTCCTCTGTCTGGGTGCTGTGGGCTAAATAACTGAAAGTGGCCTTCTCCAGTGCTGGGTAATATGATGCATGATTCTCTGCTGTGGGACCTCTCTCTTCTGTCTGGGTGCTGGGGCCTAAATAACTGAAGTAGAGATAAGTGAACACCTGGATGTTCGGGTTCGAGAAGTTCGGCCGAACTTCCCGAAAATGTTCGGGTTCGGTATCCGAACTCGACCCGAACTTTATACCAAATCCGAACCCCATTGAAGTCAATGGGGACCCAAACTTTTAGGCACTAAAAGGCTGCAAAATAGTCCAGGACAGGGCTAGAGGGCTGCAAAAGGCAGCAAAATGTAGGTAAATGCCCTGCAAACAAATGTGGATAGAGAAATGAATTAAAATAAAATAAAATAAATACAAATTAACCAATATCAATTGGAGAGAGGTCCCATAGCAGAGAATAATGCGTCATATCACCCACCACTGGAGAAGGCCACTTTCAGTTATTTAGGCCCCAACACCCAGACAGATGAGAGAGGTCCCACAGCAAGGAATCATGCGTCATATCACCCACCACTGGAGAAGGCCACTTCCAGATATTTCGGCCCAGCACCCAGTCCGAGGATACAGGTCCCACAGCAAGGAATAAGGCGTCATATCACCCACCACTGGAGAAGACCACTTCCAGATATTTAGCTCACGTCACCCAGACAGAGGAGAGAGGTCGCATGGCAGAGGTTCAGGCTTCATGTCACCCACCATTGTAACAGGCCACTTTCAGTTATTTAGGCCCTGGCGCCCAGATTGAGGAGAGGTTCATTCAACTTTGGGTTTGCACCGCAAGATCATGGTAAAGTTAAAAAAATGAGGATTCAATAAAGAAGTGCCCCGGAGTACAAGAATACATGGTTGAGGGGGAGGCAGTTATAAATGTCTACTCTGCACAACGGAGGGACAGGTCCTGTGGGATCCATGCCTGGTTAATTTTTATGAACGTCAGCTTGTCCACATTAACTGTGGACAGGCGGCTGCGTTTGTCAGCAATCACCCCCTGCCGTGCTGAATATACGTTCAGACCAAACGCTGGCCGCCGGGCAGGCCAGCACCTCCAAGGCATAAAATGCTAACTCTGGCCACGTGGACAATTTGGAGACCCAGAAGCTGAATGGGGCCGAACCATCAGTCAGTACGTGGAAGGGTGTGCAGATGTACTGTTCAACCATGTTAGTGAAATGCTGCCTCCTGCTAAGACGTTCCGTATCAGGTGGTGGTGCAGTTAGCTGTGGCGTGGAGACAAAACTTTTCCATATTTCTGCCATGCTGATCCTGCCCTCAGAGGAGCTGGCCGTGACACAGCTGCGTTGGCGACCTCTTGCTCCTCCTCTGCCTTCGCCTTGGGCTTCCACCTGTTCCCCTGTGACATTTGGTAATGCTCTCAGGAGCGCGTCTACCAGCGTGCGCTTGTACTCGCGCATTTTCCTATCATGCTCCAGTGCAGGAATTAAGGTGGGCACATTGTCTTTGTACCGGGGATCCAGCAGGGTGGCAACCCAGTAGTCCGCATAAGTTAAAATGTGGGCAACTCTGCTGTCATTGCGCAGGCACTGCAGCATGTAGTCGCTCATGTCTGCCAGGCTCCCCAGAGGTAAGGACAAGCTGTCCTCTGTGGGAGGCGCATCGTCATCATCCTCCGTATCCCCCCAGCCACGCACCAGTGATGGGCCTGAGCTGTGTCGGGTGCCACCACGCTGTGAACCTGCTTCATCCTCATCCTCCTCCACCTCCTCCTCATCCTCCTCGTCCTCCAGTAGTGGGCCCTAGCTGGCCACCTTTGTACCTGGCCTCTGCTGTTGCAAAAAACCTTCCTCTGAGCCACTTCTAACAGACTGGCCTGAAAGTGCTAAAAATGACCCCTCATCCTCCTCCTGGGCAACCTCCTCTTCCATCATCGCCCTAAGCGTTTTCTCAAGGAGACATAGAAGTGGTATTGTAACGCTGATAACGGTGTCATCGCCACTGGCCATGTTGGTGGAGTACTCGAAACAGCGCAACAGGGCACACAGGTCTCGCATGGAGGAACAGTCATTGGTGGTGAAGTGGTGCTGTTCCACCGAGCGAGTCACCCGTGCGTGCTGCAGCTGAAACTCCACTATCGCCTGCTGCTGCTCGCACAGTCTGGCCAGCATGTGCAAGGTGGAGTTCCACCTGGTGGGCACGTCGCACATGAGGCGGTGAGCGGAAAGGCCAAAGTTACGCTGTAGCGCAGACAGGCGAGCAGTAGCACGATGTGAACGTCGGGGTAGTTGTGAATGAACTTCTGCATCACCAAATTCAGCACATGCGCCAGGCAAGGGATGTGCGTCAAACCGGCTAGTCCCAGAGCTGCGACGAGATTTCGCCCATTATCGCACACCACCAGGCCGGGCTTGTGGCCCACCGGCAGAAACCAGTCGTCGGTCTGTTGTTCAATACTCCGCCACAACTCCTGCGCGGTGAGGGGCCTGTCCCCCAAACATCAGCTGTTTGAAGCTGTCTGTGTCCACCAGCCTGAATTACAGCATTTCAAAGGCCAGTAGTTGAGAGATGCTGGCATTCAGGCCCAGAGCTCGTGGGTAGCTAGGTGGGAATTTACGCTTTCTCTCCAAGGTTTGTGAGATGGAGAGCTGAACGCTGCTGTGTGACATGGTGGAGATGCTTGGTGACGCAGGTGGTGTTGTCGGTGGCACATCCTCTGTTTGGTGGGCGGCAGGTGCCAACATTCCTCCCGAGGCAGGGGAAGAGGCCGAGGCAGCAGCAGAAGAGGGAGCAGGGGAGCCAGAGTGAGTTCCTTGTTTTTAAGGTGTTTACTCCACTGCAGTTCATGCTTTGCATGTAGATGCCTGGTCATGCAGGTTGTGCTAAGGTTCAGAACGTTACTGCCTCGCTTCAGGCTCTGATGGCACAGCGCGCAAACCACTCGGGTCTAGTCGTCAGCACATTGTTTAAAGAAGTGCCACGCCAGGGAACTCCTTGAAGCTGCCTTTGGGGTGCTCGGTTACTGGTGGCGGTGGCCAGTAGCAGGCGAACTCTCTTGGCGGCGGCTGGTCTGCTTTTTCCCCCTGCTCCCTCTTTTGCTACGCTGTTGGCTCGGTCTCAACACTGCCTCTTCCTCTGAACTATGAAAGTCAGTGGCACGACCTTCATTCCATGTGGGGTCTAGGACCTCATCGTCCCCTGCATTGTCTTCCACACAGTCTTCCTCCCTGACCTCATGTTCGGTCTGCATACTGCAGAAAGACGCAGCAGTTGGCACCTGTGTTTCGTCATCATCAGAGACGTGCGGACTCTGATGAGGTGGTATTCCCATGTCCTCATCATCAGGAAACATCAGTGGTTGTGCATCAGTGCATTCTGTCTTCCACCACTGGGGAAGGGCTAGGTGGATTCCCTTCTCTTCAAACAGCATAAGAGACTGCTGCATAACTTGAGGCTCTGACAGTTTCCCTGATATGCATGGGGGTGATGTGACAGACTGATGGACTTGGTTTTCAGGCGCCACCTGTGCGCTTTCTGCAGAAGACTGGGTGGGAGATAATGTTGTGAATGTGCTGGAGCCACTGTCGGCCACCCAATTGACTAGCGCCTGTACTTGCTCAGGCCTTACCATCCTTAGAACGGCATTGGGCCCCACCAAATATCGCTGTAAATTCTGGCGGGTACTGGAACCCGAGGTAGTTGGTTCACTAGGACGTGTGGCTGTGGCAGAATGGCCACGTCCTCTACCAGCACCAGAGGGTACACTTACACCACCACGACCGCGTCCACGTCCCTCACTAGATGTTTTCCTCATTATTACCGTTCACCAAGCACCACAAAAAGAAAAAAAATATTTGGCCCAATATATTGATTTCAAATTCAGACCTTTTTTTTACAGGCACCTAACACTATCTGCCTATTTATTTATGTAGCGTATAACACTAATCTAGGCACAGCAGTAACCACTGATTTAGGGGAATATCTCTTTTAGGGCTAGTATTTAGGCCCTGGATGAAAGGTATCCTTTTATGGGCAGATTTACACTTGGAGATGCACAGTAGCGTGTGAAAAAATATGTAGGATTATGCCTTCAGCAATTGTATTTTAACACTTTGTGTAATATACCCTGTAACGGACAGAAATACAATAGGAGATGCACGGTAGAGTGTGAAGTTACTGCGGATGACCCTCTCAGAACTTGTATATACACCTTTTGTGTAATATACCCTTTTACGGACAGATTAACACTTGGCCTGCAACAGCTGGAACACCAGATTCAGGGTATTGCTATATTGGCAAGTGAATTTCACCACAGAACAAAATATATGTTTTGGCGGACACTATTATACTTTGCCAGCCATTGCTAGGACACCAGAATAAGGGTTTTGCTATTTTGGCAATTGAATTTCACCCCAGAACAAAATATACCCTGTATCGGACAGATTAAAACTAGGCCTGCAACTGCTGGAACACCAGATTCAGGGTATTGGTATTTTGGCAATTGAATTTCACTGCAGAACAAAATATATGTTATGGCGGACACTATTATACTTTGCCAGCCAGTGCTGGGACACCAGTTTCAGGGTATTGCTATTTTGGCAAGTGAATTTTACCCCAGAACAAAATATATGTTTTGGCTGACACTATTATACTTTTCCAGCCAGTGCTGGGACACCAGTTTCAGGGTATTGCTATTTTGGCAAGTGAATTTTACCCCTGAACAAAATACACCCTATTACGGACAGATTTAAACTAGGCCTGCAACTGCTGGAACACCAGATTCAGGGTATTGCTATTTTGTCAATTGAATTTAACCCCAGAACAAAATATATGTTTTAGCGGACACTATTATACTTTGCCAGCCAGTGCTGGGACACCAGATTCAGGGTATTGCTATTTTGGCAAGTGAATTTTACCCCAGAACAAAATATATGTTTTGGCGGACACTATTGTACTTTGCCAGCCAGTGCTGTGACACAAGATTCAGGGTATTGCTATTTTGGCAATTGAATTTCACCCCTGAACAAAATATACCCTGTTACGGACAGATTTAAACTAGGCCTGCAACTGCTGGAACACCAGATTCAAGGTATTGCTATTTTGGCAATTAAATTTCACCCCAGAACAAAATATATGTTTTGGCGGACACTATCATGCTTTGCCAGGGAAACCAGATTTAGGGTATTGCTATTTTGGCAATTGAATTTCATCCCAGAACAAAATATATGTTTTGGTGGACACTATTATACTTTGCCAGCCAGTGCTGGCACACCAGATTCAGGGTATTGCTATTTTGGCAATTGAATTTCACCCCAGAATAAAATATATGTTTTGGCGGACGCTATTATACTTTGCCAGCCAGTGCTGGGACACCAGATTCAGGTTATTGCTATTTTGGCAATTGAATCTCACCACAGAAAATAATCTATCCTTTGCCAGACAGCAGACAGTATTACACTTGGCTAGCCAAAACTGGAACACCAGATTTAGGGTGATTGGTATTTTGGCAATTGTATTTAACGCCTTAATAAAATATAGAAATTGCTATCCTGAGTTTCTAGGGGTGACAATAAGCACAGCCAAGCCCTTGATGTAGGATATAGAAAAAAAAAACAGTATTGAAGGATTGATGGACTTGGTGGCAGCTTGTTCTGGTGCACCACAAGTCAGAAAATGGCCGCTGATCACCCCAGAAAAAAGTTACAGAAAAACTCTCTGTGCAGCCTAAAAACCAGTGAGCAATTAACTAGCAGAATTTGAATTATTCACAGCTGTAGATTGATCAGTTCATTTGGTGCTGTTGCTGACTTTTCCCTGCCTAATCTCGCCCTCACAGAAGCTGTGTCCTCTCCCTACACTAATCAGCGCAGTGTGACGTGCAGGGCTACGTGACTCCAGCTTAAATAGAGGCTGAGTCACATGCTGCACTTGGCCAATCACAGCCATGCCATTAGTAGGCATGGCTGTGATGGCTTCTTAGGGCAGGAAGTAAAACGCTATCTGATTGGCTGCTGTGCAACCCTTCAGAAAGCGGGAAGAAATCGCCGAACAACGGACCCAAACCCGAACTTTTTTGAAAATGTTCGGGTCCGGGTCCATGTCCCGATCACCCCAAAATTCAGTAAGAATCCGAACTATGCTCGAACTGTTCGCTCAACACTAAACTGAAAGTGGCCTTCTCCAGTGGTGGGTGATATAACGCATGATTCTCTGCTGTCAGACCTCTCTCCTCTGTGTGGGTTCTAGGGCCTAAATAACTGAAAGTGGCCTTCTCCAGTGGTGTGTGATATGATGCCTTATTCTCTGCTATGGGACCTCTCTCCTCTGTCTTGGTGCTGGGGCCTAAATAACTGAAAGTGACCTTCTCCAGTGGTGGGTGATATGACGCATGATTCTCTGCTGTGGGACCTCTTTCCTCTGTCTGGGTGCTGGTGCCTAAATAACTCAAAGTGGCCTTCTCCAGTGGTGGGTGATATGACGCATAATTCTCTGCTGTGGGACCTCTCTCCTCTGTCTGGGTGCTGGAGCCTAAATAACTTATAGTGGCCTTCTCCAGTGGTGGGTGATATGACGCCTTTTTTCTTGCTGTGGGACCTCTCTCCTCTGTCTAGGTGCTGGGGCCTAAATAACACAAAGTGGCCTTCTCCAGTGGTGGGTGATATCATGCATGGTTCTCTGCTGTTGGACTTCTCTCCTCTGTCTTGGTGCTGGGGCCTAAATAACTGAAAGTGGCCTTCTCCAGTGGTGGGTGATATGATGCCTTATTCCTTGCTGTGGGACCTCTCTCCTCTGTCTGGGTGCTGGGGCCTAAATAACTGAAAGTAGCCTTCTCCATTGGTGGGTGACTTGAAGCCTGATTCCCTGCTATGTGACCTCTCTCCAATTGTTATTAGTTAATTTTTATTTATTTTATTTTATTTTAATTTATTTCCATATCCCCATTTGTTTGCAGGGCATTTACCTACATCTTGCTGCCTTTTGCAGCCCTCTAGCCCTTTCCTGGACTATTTTATATCCTTTTTAGTTCAGCCGAACTTCTCGAACCCAAAGACCCAGGTGTTCGCTCAATTCTAGTGAAAAGCTTCACAGCTCTACCAGGGTTGCCTCCGTCCAGAAGTTTTTTGGAGAGTCCGTAAAAATACGCATCTTTTTTAAAGTGTCTGTGAAAAAAAATTGACGTGTCCGTGATTTTTTATGATGTTGGTGGTAAATGACTAGATTATTTTGGTGATAATTATCATTATTTTACTGCTCACAATAAATGCTGGTAGATAGTTCTTATCAGTATATTGACCTATAGACATGTATTACACGTATTCTTTATCATTTATTACGTTTTCCCAATTTGTCCATAAAAAATGTTGTCTGTCTGTGATTTTGAGATAAGTTGTCCAGAAAAAAGAAAAATTCTGGTTGGCAACCCTGATCTCTGCAAAACTCAAATACATTTGCACTTCAGACACAAAATGCATGGCCAAGTATAAGTTTGCTCTGACTAAAAATTATAAACAATGTTCAGCAACTTTTTTAATACTTTGCTGCAATTATTTTATACTTATGTCGAGTTATTGGATTGTTCCATCTCCGTTCATATCAAAAGCTAATTTTAGAATTTCGCTGATTCCCTCTAACTAGGGATGAGCGAATCGACTTCGGATGAAACATCCAAAGTCGATTCGCATAAAAATTTGTTTTAACACTGTACTGCGCGAGTGCTCCATACAGTATTTGAATGTATTGGCTCTGATGAGCCGAAGTTATCACTTCACGAAGTCTCGCGAGACTTTGCACAATAACTTCAGAAATCAATTTATACTGTAAAAAAACATTTCTCGAATTCGGGTTCAGTTCCAAGTGGTACCTTGGAACCGAACCTGACTTCAGGAAATGTTTTTTTTACAGTATAAATCAATTTCTGAAGTTATTATGCAAAGTCTCGTGAGACTTCGCAAAGTAATAACTTCGGCGTATCAAAGTCAATGCATTCTAATACTGTACGGAGCGCTCTCTCCATACAATATAGAAACAACGTTTTATGCGAATCTACTTAGGATGTTTCATCTGAAGTCGATTCACTCATCCCTACCTCTAACCAAAGAGCAATGCAAAGTAGGAGCTGAGATGACAGTTATACAATAAGAAATAGACTATTAAGAAAGGGCTTTCCAGGAGAAAGAAAAGAGTCTGCGTTTTAACCACAAGAAAAAGCACTTTTCATGTGGGAATAGGAATGAGCTGCAATACCAGCCAAAAACCATAAGTTCCATTGTTTAAGGAGGCTTTTTCTTCTTAAACAATGGAACTTATGGTTTTTGGCTTTTTTTCTAAACTGATTTTTTATAACATTAAAGTTAGAGGTGGTTCACTACAGCTTCACCTTAATTTACAGAAGTCAATGTCCAACATTGCTTGGACAAAGTGCTCCTCAGCTACACTTGCTTAACCCCTTAAAGACCTGCGCCGTATGTGTACGGTGCTGGTGGGCGTGACTTAAGGACCAATGCCGTACATGCACGGCGGGCCGATCAGTGGCAGGGGTTGGGTAGTCACTGATAGCCTTACCCCTGCTGTATGCGCCGGCATTGGTGAAAACACCGATGCCGACGAATTAACCCTCGCACTGCCGCGGTCAGCGCTGAACGCGGCACGTGCGGGATCCTGCCTGGTGCGATTTGGGTACCCACGCTGCAGTGACGGGGACCTGGTGGCATGGAAGGCGGTCTGATGCCTTCCTTAGGCATCGTGGCTGCCTTCCCTGACAGCCTGTGAGATCCAGCCCCCTGGATCAAACAGACAGGAAGCTGTAAGTGTATTACAGTGAGTAATACACTTACAACCAATACATAGGAATAGAGAAGTATTATAATGCATTGTAAAGGGGATCAGACCCCCAAAAGTTGAAGTCCTAGAGTGGGACAAAAAAATTAAGTTAAAAAGGAAGTTAAAAAAAATAAAGTTTTGCAAAAAAATTAAAAGTTTCAAGTAAAAAAAACAAGCGTCCTTCCCAAAATGAAGTAAAAAAATAGGGAAAAAAATAAAAGTAGACATATAAGACATATATAAGTATGGCTGCGTCCGTATCGACCGGCTCTATACCATCACTAAAAGTGCAACACCAAGCAATCAAAAAGGCGTATGCCCCCCAAAATAGTACCAATCGAACAGTCACCTCATCCCGCAAAAAATGAGCCCCTGTCAAGACAATTGCCCAAAAAATAAAAAAAACTATGGCTCTGAGACTATGGAGACACTGAAACATGATTTTTTAGTTTTCAACAATGCTTTTAGTGTATTAAATGTAAAAAAAAAAAAAGTAGACATATTAGGTATTGCCGCATCCGTTACAACCTGCTCTATAAAAACACCACATGACCTCAGGTGAGCACCGTAAAAAAGATAAAATTAAAAACCGTGTAAAAAAAGCAATTTTTTGTCAACTAACATCACAAAAAGTGTAATAGCAAGCGATCAAAAAGTCATATGCACCCCAAAATAGTTCCAATCAAACCGTCATCTCATCCAGCAATAATTATACCCTACCTAAGACAATCGCCCATAAAATAAAAAAAACTATGGCTCTCAGAATATGGAGACACTAAAACATGAATTTTTTTTTGTTTCTAAAATGGTATTATTCTGTAAAACGTAAATAAATAAAAAAGTATGTATATTAGGTATTACTGCGTTTGTAAGAACCTGCTGTATAAAAATATCACATGATCTAACCCCTCAGACGAACACCGTAAAAAAAAAAAAAAGGGTGTCAAAAAAGCTATTTTTTGTCACCTTACATCACAAAAAGTTTAATACAAAGCGAACAAAGTCATATGCACCCTAAAATAATACCAATCAAACCGTCATCTAATATAAAAAAAAATGAGCCCCTACACCCAAATTTTTATTTTTTTTTAAATTGCTTTATTATGTAAAACTGAAACAAACCACAACAAAAAGTCATATTTGGTATTGTTTCGTCCATAACAACCTGCTCTATAAAATACCACATGATTTAACCTGTCAGATAAACATTGTAAATAAAAAATAAAAACTGTGCCAAAACAGCTATTTTTGTTACCTTGCCTCACAAAAAGTGTCAGGGAAAATCTATTCATTAAATCCATCTGTTAGATTCTAGGGGGAAAAATTTCCTTTTCTTGGTGGTCAAGTACCCCTGCGGCCTGTAGTGCATACCTGGCAGTGAAAATAATTCAATGACATTAGTCTGCAACATATTTGTGTTACCTAAAGCAATTTTTTTCTCTTTCTGACACTGGCACTGCATATCTGACAGTGAAATAAAACTAGTAAATACTTCTGTTACATTGTCGGTTCACAAATTCCCATTTTTTGCTAGAAAGTAAATTTTTTGGCCTGCGCTGCATTTCTGACAGTCCAATAAAAACGTTAAATACTGCATTTACATTTTTGGTAGAAAAAAAAACACACTGTTTGGGCTAGATAGTACATTTGCGGGCTGTGCTGCATTTCTGACAGTCAAATAAAACTGTTAAATTCTACAGGTACATTGTTTGAAAAAAGCACACTGTTTGCGCTAGATAGTACATTTGCAGACTGCACTGCATTTCCGACAGTCCAATTAAACCATTAAATTCTGCTGTTATATTGTTGTTTGAAAAAAGCACACTTTTTGCGCTAAATAGTACATTTGCAGCCTGAACTGCATTTCTGACAGTGAAATATAACCAGTAAATACAACTGTGACATTGTTGGTGAAAAAAAACACTTATTTTTTGCCATAAAGTATATTTGCGGCCTGCACTGTATTTCTGACAGTGAAATATAACCAGTAAATACTACTGTAACATTGTTGGTAAAAAAAAAAATCACTTACTTTTTGCCATAAATTACATTTGCGGTCTGCACTGCATTTCTGAGGGTGAAATGTAATCAGTAAATCCAGCTCTTAGTTTGTGGGTGGACATTTCCACGGTTATCAGACCAGTCATTCACAAGTGGCTTGGAGGGTGTGTTCCTGCTGCACTGAATACCTGACTGGGAAATATATTCAGTAAATTTGGCGCCATTAACATTGTTGGGTGATCTATACCCCTTTTTTCTTTCAAACTACCCCTCCCCTGCATACCTGACTGGGAAATATATTCTGTAAATTTGGCGGTGTTTACATTGTTGAGTGTTGTAGTTATATGCTGTAAAATCTCCATGATGTTGCCACGATCAATCTGCAGCATGGGGGCCCCGTGTGGCTTCTACACACTTTCAAAATAATCCTTCAGCAGGGCGAATAGATGCCGGATGACGGGGACACTCCATTACCCCTTTTTGCTTTCAAACTACCGCTGCTCAGCATTCCTGACTGGGAATTATATTCTGTAAATTCGGCAGCGTTTAGATTGCTGGGTGATCTGTACCCCTTTTTAATTTCAAACTACCCCTGCACTGCAAACCTGACTGGGAAATATATTCTATAAATTCGGCAGCGTTTAGATTGCTGGGTGATCTGTACCCCTTTTTTCTTTCAAACTACCCCTGCACTGCATACATGACTGGGAAATATATTCTGCAAATTTGGCGGGGTTTACGTTGTTGGGTGATCTCTACCACTTACAAGTGCACGCAGGTAGACACGCTGCTGATGGCATTCCCACCTGACACCGGGGCCTTAGTGGAAGCACAAAGCAAAGGCAGAGGAGGAGGAAGAAGTAGCCAATGCAGCTGGAGCACTGCCAGCAACTCAGAAGGCAGGGTTAGCATGGCCGAAATGTGAAAAAGCTTTGTCAGCACGCCACAACAACCAGCACCACCAGCTGATATGGAACGTCTTAGCAGGAGGCAGCATTTCAGCAACATGGTGGAACACTATGTGTGCACACGCCTACTCATATTGACTGATGGGTCTGCCCCATTAAACTTCTAAGTCTCCAAATTGAGAACATGGCCTGAGCTTGCCCTCTACGCCTTGGAAGTGCTGGTCTGCCCTGCAGCCAGTGTATTGTCTGAACGTGTGTTTAGCACGGCAGGGGGCGTTATCACAGACAAGCACAGCCGCCTGTCCACAGCCAATATGGACAAGCTCACGTTCATTAAAATGAACCAGGCATGGATCCCACAGGACTTGTCTGTACCTTGTGCAGAATAGACATGTACACCAGCCTCACCCAGCGTTTGTTATACTCCAGCGCACTTTCTCTTTGTTTTCTTTTCTATATTTCCCAATGCTTTGGGGTCTACCCAAATTTAAAAAAAGAAAAGAAAAAGTAAAAAGAAAACAGTGTTGTTGGCGACTACCTCTTCCACCACGGCTTCCACCTACACCGCCACGTCCACTGCCTCCTCAACCTTCTACTCCATATGGACCTGCTGACTCACAGCCATGCCACCACCTTGCTGGCTCCGCCGCTGCCTCACGGGTAAGCTGCCAACGTCTTCTCCTAATGATGATGAAGCCCCTTCTGCACCTGGCTCTGAAGTGCGATTGGCTTTATCATCATCGAGTAGTGTCTGCACGTCACTGATGTCCTCCTCAACAGCCTCTGGTTAACGAGCCTTACCTCTCGCAATACCACCACCCACGCCACTCTCCTCTTCACTACTTGACCACCTAGCGAAGGAAGAGGTGGATGTCTCCTCAGGATCTTGGCTGGGCAGTAGCTGCTGACTGTCCTCTAGTAGCTCTTCCTCGCTGAAAAGTGTAGCTGAGTTTACAGCATATACTATTTCTCGTGGTGAGTTAACAGAAAAGGACAGAGGAGGTTAAGGACAGGTGAGGGCACAGGGGTTGCTGGCAAACCATGGCAACTAGGGTTTGTGTCTAACGAACCCGCCAACTGTTGTCTGGGGGTGTCTGATGTCACTTAGGATGAAGTGGATGACCGAGTTAACCAATCAAGAACCGCTGGGTTGCTGGTCAAGACACGACCGCTAGATGACACCGGGAGCTCAAGCCTCTTGCTGTGATTCCTGCTGCCACGCCCCCTTACTCTGCTGCGACCTCTGCCTGCGCAAGAAACAGTTAGACCTCTGCCACTTCTCTGTGCATGGCCTGACACTTCTCTATCAGACATTAGAGATGGCCCGAACTATTCGCCAGCGAACAGTCCCCGGCGAACATAGCTTGTTCACGTCCGCCGCGGCGGGCGAACATATTCGATGTTCGCAATCGCCCCTATACTTTATTATTGAGCAAACTTTGACCCTGTACCTCACAGTCAGCAGAGACATTCCAGCCGATCAGCATACCCTCCCTCCCAGACCCTCCCACCTTCTATCTAAACGCAAGGACAGCATCCATCTTAGATTCATTCTGAAGCTGCAGTAATAGTAATTGTAAATCGCAATGCGATTAATATAACCTGTATTATTCACCTTGCGATTACAACTTAGATCTGAGTTCCTAATGGTTGTATTGATAGAATATAACGAAGATAACGAATATAGCACTATATTCTCAATCTTCGTTATATTCTAGCAATACAACAACCATTAGGAACTCAGATCTAAGTTGAATTCTCAATGCGATTAATATAACCTGCATTAATCGCATTGCGAATTCAACTTCGAGCTGAGTTCCTAATGGTTGTTGTTTTGCTAGAATATACGTTATATTCTAGCAATACAACCATTAGGAACTCAGCTCCAAGTTGTAATCGCAATGCGAATAATACTTACAAATATTAATCGCTTTGCGAATCCATTTGATGCCTCTATTTGATTGTATATGACGGTTGACTATTACTACCACCAACGTTCTGCTGCCTCCAAAGCAAGATATCTGAACCCCCCAGGGGCCATTTGGGCGTTTTTGATAGAAAACGCATCAAAAACGCATCTGCGTTTTTATAATTTTTTCATTTTTTATTTTATTTTTTTGTGTATTTTGCCACATTTGGTTGCATATTTACATTTGGTATAGGCAAATATGGTAGTCTAGATCACTACTCTGCCCAAATCTATATTCAGCTACATGGCTTAGAAAATATGCTGTCAAACAATGATCCTAGGTTTTGGTATAGACACATGATCTAGCCTACCATATTTGCCCATATTTGCCTAAATCGATTTTAAAGGAAAAATTGTTAGGAAAATTTCTTTCTTGTATATTTACTAGTATATAAAGTGCAAGTGCTGCCAAAAATTACAAGCAAGAGGCACTCCGATACAACCTGTATATCACATAAAGGAGGGCCTCATTGACATTGTGGTACAATTGTTCAGGTAGTGGGACTGCTACACTCATAAAGCCTATGCACTGAGTGATAGTGCTGTCAAAAATTACAAGGAACAGGCACTACAATAGATCCTTTGTTATACATAAAGGAGGGCATCATACACACCCTTGAAAAATTATGATTGATGGCCTGCTGGTGACCCTCAAAAACATTTGGAACAAGGGCCTGCTGATCTGACCATCTAAAACATTAGGGGCGAGGGCCTGCTGCTGAGCTTACCTTCTAAAACATTAGGGGTGAGGGTCTGCTGCTGAGCTGACCATCGAAAAAATTATGGTTGAGGGCCTGCTGCTGAGCTGACCATTTAAAAAAGTATAGGAGAGTGTCTGCTGCTGATCTGACCATCGAAAAAATGATGGGAGAGGGCCTGCTGCTAATCTGACCATCTAAAACATTAGGGGCGAGGGCCTGCTGCTGAGCTTACCTTCTAAAACATTAGGGGTGAGGGTCTGCTGCTGAGCTGACCATCGAAAAAATTATGGTTGAGGGCCTGCTGCTGAGCTGACCATTTAAAAAAGTATAGGAGAGTGTCTGCTGCTGAGCTGACCATCGAAAAAATGATGGGAGAGGGCCTGCTGCTAATCTGACCATCTAAAACATTAGGGGTGAGGGTCTGCTGCTGTGCACCATCAGCATCACGGCCACTTCCCCGTCCCATACTGCTTGCCTTCTTCATATTAAATGTTAGATATGCTTGAAAGTATGTCACACTTACAGTAGCGTAGGATTTGGAAGTGTATGCGCAAAATTTTTTAAAAAGGTATTTGGGATATGGAAACGTCACACAGGTGATATCCCACAGATAATGTCAATGCTGTCACCAGCGGCTAATAAAAAATTACAGGGAATGTCACAGGTATTTGGGATGAGGAAACGTTGTACAAGTGAGGTGCCATCGGTAATGTCACTTTCCGTAGCATCTACGGAAAAGGTACACTGTATGTCACAGATACATTTTAAGGTGCACACGTTACACTGCAGATGTGGCGCTGGTAATGTCACTGTCCGCAGCAGACACCATCTACGAAAAAAGTAAACTGGATGTCACAGATATTTTTTGGATGCACACACTTTACACTGGATATGTGGCACTGATAATGTCACTGTCAGAAGTGGACACTGTCTATTGAAAAAGTACCCTGTATTTCACAGATACATTTTTTAAGCGCACAAGTTACACAGCAGATGTGGTGCTGGTAATGTTACTGTCTGCGGCAGTCACCGTCTATGGAAAAAGTACCCTGGATGTCGCAGATATTTTTGGAATGCGCACACTTTACACTGGAGAAGTGGCGCACCTATTGTCTCTGTCTGCAGCCGCCTAACTTTTGCACGCTATTTTGCTTAGGATGCACTAAAAATAGATTTTGCTGCCACACACAATAGTCCTTAAAAGGACTTTTGGGTCTGTAAAGTCTTAGCAATTTAGCACAGGTTGCGCTAAAAATATATATTGCCACTACCACACACAATAGTCCTTAAAAGGACTTTTGGGTCTCTGAAAAGTCTTTTTAATAAAAATATTCCAATATCACTCCCTACACTGTTCTGTCCCTTCCTCAGCACTGCTCTCCCTGACTAAGACTGAACTGAACACGCGTCATCTGGTGCTATATAGCATCCGATGATGCATTCCGTCCAGCCAATCACTGTCGGACATTAGCCAACATGGTTACGGCATTACAGTGAGGATAGCACTCACCTGTACGCTTATTGGCTGCATAGCACATGCGGTATTCGGCCAAATACCGCCATGTGCTGAGCATCGAGATGCTCAAGCCGAACTTTTGTTCTGCCAAGCATGCTCGATCAACACTACTTTTAACCCCAAATAACTGCAGAAGTGAACTGCTTATATATTTTTCCATTTGTACTGAAATAGGCCACTAAACGCTTTTACCGCAAATAATGGCAACAGTGAACTGCGTATAATTTTTCTTGTAGTACAGAGATACTTCAGCAAATGCTTTTAACCACAAATAACTACAGAAGTGAACTGCATATATATTTTTTATTTTTGTAATAAAATAGGCCACTAAAGGCTTTTACTGCAAGTAACGGCAACAGTGAACTGCGTATGTATTTTTCTTGTAGTACAGAAATACATCACTAAACGCTCTCAGCACATATAGCTGCAAAAGTGAACTGCTGATATATATATATATATATATATATATATATATATACATATATACATATTGTGAGAGGGCACAGGGATCCGTCATTGACGGAAGGTACATGTCACCGAGTTTCCTGGCCTCGGTGAGGTAAGAGCCTGTTCTTTTAGGTCAGCAGCAGCTAGTGCTGCTGGACACAGCTTGTTTAGCTAGTATGGCTATAAAGCCAATCTGGGCTGGTTTTTGATTGGGTTTAAAAGCCCAGCCAGCACTGTCAGCTGGGGGGAAATTACTCCAGCAAGTGGAGTTTGTAGCTGAGCCTGAGTCTGGAAGCTGCTAGCAGGCGTACAGCGTGCACAGAGGCCTGCCGTGGACATTTGGCTGTGACCCAGCTTTCAGGAGCACAGGCGATCGCTCCTGACCTGCAGTGTGTGAGTGTAACAACCTGAAGGACTTTTGTTTTGTTTACTGTGTGAACCTGCACCAAGGACTGTTGTTTTGCTTTATCAAGAGTGTGAATAAAACACTGTTGAATGACTGAAAATCCGCTTCCTTCGTCTCTATACTGCACCCGCACCTATCTGCCAAGAGCAAATCCCTACATTTGGTGTCGGATGCGGGCATGCGCAGTGAGGCTGGCGTAAACGCTGAAATTTCGTTTTTGCCTAAGTGAATGTTAGTGATGAGCGGCAGGTGCCATATTCGATTTCGACGAAATTCGCGAATATTCGAATGAATATTCGTTTCATATTCGTCGAAATCGAATATTCGTCATTTTTTCTAGTTATCGCGATTAACATGCGATTTAAATAATCGCATATTGCGATTTGTACTTAAGGCTACTTTCCTACTGGTTTCATATCTAGAATTAGCGAGGATGACGAATATGACGAATGTATTCGTCTATTCCTCAAAACGAAGATAACGAAGTATTCTTACATCTTCGCTTTAGCTACCTATTCGTCAACCTCGCTAATTCTAGCAATCAAATAGGAAGGTTGACTATAGAGACAGTTG
This sequence comes from Bufotes viridis, assembly GCA_033119425.1. Taxonomy (NCBI): domain Eukaryota; kingdom Metazoa; phylum Chordata; class Amphibia; order Anura; family Bufonidae; genus Bufotes; species Bufotes viridis. Next base: position 288,895,321 of record CM065590.1, read on the forward strand.
TATGTACTCGCTATGCGATTTTTTTTTTTTTTAATAAATAGAATAATTATAATAATTATATCAAGCAATATAATTATTCTATTAAAAAAAAAAAAATCGCATAGCGAATTTAACACAGCTGTCTCTATAGTCAACCTTCCTATTTGATTGCTAGAATTAGCGAGGTTGACGAATAGGTTGCTAAAACGAAGATGTAGAATACTTCGTTATCTTCGTTTTGAGGAATATGACGAATACATTCGTCATATTCGCTATTCGCTAATTCTACCAAGCCAACCATAACTTCTGTGCTCATGGAGCGTCCCCATCACCATGGGAACGCCTCCATATACTAAAATGTACTGTCGGATTTGAGGAATTACGTTGAAATCGCAATGCGATTAATTCAGTTATATTAATCGCATTGCGATTTCAACTTAGAGCTGGGTTTATAATGGGTCAGCTTGCTAGAATGAACGAAGTTAACGAATATGGAATATAGCAGCACTGCTAAGTTGAATTCGCAATGCGATTAATTTAACTTGAAGTAATCGCATTGCGATTTCAACTTAGCACTGCTTTCTTACATAGGCTAGAATTAACGAATATGGAATATAGCACTAGCAGTGCCAAGTTGAAATCGCAATGCGATTACTTCAAGTTAAATTAATCGCATTGCGAATTCAACTTAGCAGTGCTGCTATATTCCAAATTCGTTAACTTCGTTCATTCTAGCAAGCTGACCCATTATAAACTCAGCTCTAAGTTAAAATCGCAATGCGATTAATATAACTTGAATTAATCGCATTGCGATTTCAACGTAATTCCTCAAATCCGACAGTACATTTTAGTATATGTAGATTCTCCCATGGATGGGGACGCTCCATGAGCACGGAAGTCGGCAGAAGCGGCAATGGGCACTGACTAGAGCAGCCAGGAAGCCAGGAATCCTCAGGACAGGTAAGAAATACTGTTGGGAAGAGGGAAAGAAAAAAATATAACTAAAAAAAAAAAAAAAAAAAAACGAATATTCGAAATAGCGAATTTATAGCGCTATATTCGAAATATTCGCGAATTAGCGAAGTGCCGATATTCGCTAAAAAAATTCGCTTTTCGAATATTCGCGCTCAACACTAGTGAATGTCATATGTCAAGCCGGCAAAGTTTCAACACGTGAACCCGGACAAGATGGAGGCAGTTGTAAAGGCTCTCGTGGAGGCCAATTTACAGCAACGGGAGGCCAACAAGCAGCAGCAGGAGACAAACCAGCTGCTGTTGCAACAGGTAATGGCTTTGCAAGCAACTGGAGCCTCTCATCGTGCCCATGATGCCCGGAAAGCGGTCCGTGCAGCGATTCCCAAGATGACCCCCGAGGATGATGCTGAGACCTACCTGGCAGTCTTCGAAAAAGTGGCCGTGAGGGAGAAGCTGCCCCGTGACCAGTGGGCTGAGGTAGTCGCTCCGTTCCTGGCTTCCGGACCCCAGCAGGTGTTTTTCGACTTGTCGGACGACCAAGCGGCCGATTATGACACCGTGAAAGGAGAGATCCTAGCCAGACTGGGGGTGAACGTGCTGGTCCGCGCTCAAAGAGTCCACCAGTGGGACTTTAAAACGACTGAACCCGCTAGGCCGCAGTACTACGAACTGCTGCACAGGCTGCAAAAGTGGCTGCAGCCCGATCTACTAAGTCCCACTGCCATGCTGGATCGACTGTTGGCGGACATTTTTTGGAGGGCCCTGCCATATCCCCTCCAGCACTGGGTCGGCCAGGCGTCTCCGGTAAGTGCCCTGGAGATGGTCGACCTGGTGGAGCGTTACGAGGCCACCAGAAACCTGCAGGGGAGTCTTGTTGGGAAGGGGCCAGTCAAACCCCGGAGGCCTCCACCCCAGTTCCGACGACCGGCGACAGAGAGACCTGCATGGAAGGTACCCCCTGCGGATCCGCCTCCCGTGGTATGCTGGAGGTGTCAGGAGCCAGGCCACATCAGGGCCGACTGTCCGCAGCAGGGTGAGCTGATGGATGTGAACTACGGGTATCGCCACTCCCTGTATGCACAGAAGCTGTGCGCAACTGGCACCCGTGAGGTGCAGGATAATAACCACCTGTGTCAGGTAGAGGTGGGAGATTCTCTGGCGGTGGCCCTGCTGGACTCTAGTCTCCCTGGTAAGAGCTGCCCTAGTACGGCCTGCGGAGTATACCGGCCGAAAAATCGGGGTCCTATGCATCCACGGAGACTTAAAAGACTACCCCACTGCACTAGTGACTTTGTCCACAGCGGCCAGTAAGTGGACCCACGAGGTGGCTGTTGCTACCAAACTCCCACATGAACTGATACTTGGGAGGGACTTCCCAGGTTTCCCGGCGCTGTGGCCGGCAATAAAAGTGTCTGATGGACCTGAGACAGGGGTAACCCTAGTAGAGTGGCCTGATACCACTGGAAGGCCAGAACCCTGGGAGCCCGAATCTGAAGGGCCAGCGGTAGGGGTGACCACTGCTCCAGCGGTAGAGGGGGAGACAACCCCACTGAGTGTAATGGTGGGAGACACGGAGGACTTGCCACCGGGACCTGAGTTGGCAGACCTCAATGTCTCCGGGGAAAATTTTGGGACCGCACAACACCGGGACCAAACCCTAACCAGGGCCTGGGAAAGTGTCATAATGATTGATGGTAAACCCCAGAAACCTGGGGCTGAATTAATGTTTCCACGATTTATTGTTCTTCAGGATATGTTGTATCGGGTGAACCAAATCCGAGGAGAGCCAGTTGAACAGTTGGTGGTGCCCACAGCGTATCGCAAGCTGGTCATGGAGCTTGCCCACCAACATGTTCTTGGGGGACACCTGGGGTGGCAGAAAACGCAGGACCGCATACTACAGCGATTTTACTGGCCCGGTTTGTTTAAGGAAGTAGAGGAGTTCTGTAAGTCCTGTCCGACCTGTCAGGTAAATAGCCCCCAGCCGCATTACAGAAGTCCCCTGGTCCCTCTTCCAATAATTGAGGTCCCATTCGAGCGTATCGCTATGGATCTAATTGGGCCTGTACCAAAGTCTGCCAGGGGCCACCAGCACATTCTGGTAGTTCTCGACTATGCCACTCGGTATCCGGAGGCGGTGCCTCTGCGACATACCTCAGCTAAGCTCATTGCCAAAGAGTTAATGGAAATGTTTTCCCGTGTGGGCCTGCCAAAAGAGGTTCTGACAGACCAAGGGACCCCTTTTATGTCCAAAGTTATGAGGGAAATGTGTAAGTTGTTGCGTATAAAGCAATTGTGGACGTCCGTTTACCATCCGCAAACGGACGGTCTTGTCGAAAGGTTTAACCAAACTCTAAAAAATATGTTAAAAAGGGTGGTGTCTAGAGATGGGAAGGACTGGGACCTGCTTCTGCCCTATCTCATGTTCGCAGTGCGAGAGGTGCCCCAGGCCTCTACTGGGTTCTCGCCCTTCGAACTGCTTTATGGCAGACACCCTCGGGGCCTGTTGGACATCGCTAAGGAAGCGTGGGAACAACAGCCCGTCCCCACAAAAGCGTAATTGAATATGTTACCCAAATGCAGGAACATTATGGAGAGGGTGTTACCACTGGTCCGGGAGCATATGGAGGCGGCACAACAGGCCCAAAGTAGAGTCTATAATCGTCAGGCTCGGGTACGAGACTTTAATCCCGGAGACCGAGTTTTAGTTCTGGTACCCACCCTTGACAGTAAATTTCTAGCTAGGTGGCAGGGGCCCTATGAAGTACTCGAGAAAGTAGGGGAAGTAAATTACAAAGTGCACCAGCCAGGGCGGCGGAAGCCGGAGCAGGTGTATCATGTTAATTTACTGAAGCCATGGAAGGATAGGGACTCGTCCAGCGATGACAGCCCCGGCCGGGCTTCTAGGTGAGAAGGATCCAGGCCCTCACCTCGAAGTCCGGGAAGCAGCAGCCACCGTAAAAATTTCAGATAGCCTGTCCTCCAAACAGGTTCAGGAAGTTAAGGAGTTCCTTAGTCGGAACACGGATGTGTTCTCGGACCTCCCTGGGCGCACATCCTAATCCAGCATGACATTATCACTGAGCCTCAGGCCAAAGTCCGGTTAAAGCCGTACCGGGTACCCGAGGCTCGGCGACAAGCCATTGTGAAGGAAGTGCAGCTGATGCTCCAGTTAGGTGTCATCGAGGAGTCAAAAAGTGATTGGGCCAGTCCGATAGTCTTAATACCCAAGCCGGACGGGACATTGAGGTTCTGTAACGATTTCCGCAAGCTAAATGAAGTGTCCAAGTTTGACGCATATCCCATGCCGAGGGTGGATGAGCTCATTGAAAAATTGGGCCAGGCCAGGTATTTTTCTGTCTTGGACCTCACCAAAGGGTATTGGCAGGTACCCTTAACGGAGGCTGCCAAGGAAAAAACTGCTTTTATCACACCGGAAGGGTTGTATCAGTACAAGGTATTACCCTTTGGTCTACATGGCGCCCCCGCCACGTTTCAAAGACTAATGGATATTGTGCTCCGTCCACATCGACGGTACGCCTCAGCGTATCTGGATGATATCGTTGTCCATAGCACCGACTGGGAGAGTCACCTACCGAAGGTACAGGCCGTAGTGGACTCCCTTAGGAAAGCTGGCTTAACTGCTAACCCAAAAAAGTGTGTGATAGGGTTAGAAGAGACCAAATACCTAGGGTATGTTATTGGGCGGGGGATGGTCAAACCTCAGGTAAACAAAATTGAGGCAATTAAGAATTGGCCCCGACCTGTCACTACGCGGCAAGTAAAATCATTCCTGGGCATGGTGGGATACTACATGAGGTTTATTCCCAACTTCGCTACAATTGCTGCTCCATTGACAAGCCTTTTAAAGGGATGCAGGTCAGTGTCGATCCAGTGGAATGAGCAGGCGGAAAAGGCTTTCTCTGCTCTGAAGTCGGCCCTGTGTGGGTCCCCGGTTTTGGTGACGCCCGACTTCAAGAGAGAATTTGTGGTACAGACCGATGCCTCTGAAGTGGGCCTCGGGGCTGTACTCTCTCAGGAAATCAATGGGGAGGAGCATCCCGTGGTTTTCCTGAGTCGCAAACTCTCCCCGGCCGAGACCAGGTACAGTATAGTGGAGAGAGAGTGCCTCGCCATCAAGTGGGCACTAGAGTCTCTCCGCTATTATCTGTTAGGGAGAAAGTTCCGTCTGGTGACCGACCATTCCCTCTAAAGTGGATGTGCCAGGCGAAAGACAGGAATGCTCGGGTCACCAGATGGTTCTTGTCTCTGCAGAACTTCAAGTTCACAGTGGAACACAGGGCAGGCCGCTTGCAAGGAAATGCGGATGCCCTGTCTCGAGTACAGTGTTTGGCGTGTGTTCACCCTGTCAGGGTTGAACAAAGGGGGAGGTATGTGAGAGGGCACAGGGATCCGTCATTGACGGAAGGTACGTGTCACCGAGTTTCCTGGCCTCGGTGAGGTAAGAGCCTGTTCTTTTAGGTCAGCAGCAGCTAGTGCTGCTGGACACAGCTTGTTTAGCTAGTATGGCTGTAAAGCCAATCTGGGCTGGCTCTTACTGGAAGCAACTAAAGCGTAGGGTGGGTAGTTGCTTCCCGCGATCCAGGCCTGGTTTTTGATTGGGTTTAAAAGCCCAGCCAGCACTGTCAGCTGGGGGGAAATTACTCCAGCAAGTGGAGTTTGTAGCTGAGCCTGAGTCTGGAAGCTGCTAGCAGGCGTACAGCGTGCACAGAGGCCTGCCGTGGACATTTGGCTGTGACCCAGCTTTCAGGAGCACAGGCGATCGCTCCTGACCTGCAGTGTGTGAGTGTAACAACCTGAAGGACTTTTGTTTTGTTTACTGTGTGAACCTGCACCAAGGACTGTTGTTTTGCTTTATCAAGAGTGTGAATAAAACACTGTTGAATGACTGAAAATCCGCTTCCTTCGCCTCTATACTGCACCCGCACCTATCTGCCAAGAGCAAATCCCCACAATATATATATATATATATATATTTGTAATGAAGTAGGCCACTAAACGCTTTTACTGCAAATAACAGCAACAGTGAACTGCGTATATATTTTTCTTGTAGTACAGAAATACGTCACTAAATGCTTTTAACCCCAAATTACTGCAGAAGTGAACTGCGTATATGTTTTTCTTGTAGTACAGAAATACGTCACTAAACTCTTTCACCACATATAGCTGTAGAAGTGAACTGTGTATATATTTTTCATTTTCAACTAAAGGCTTTTCAACATAGCACTTATACCCCAAGAACAAATTGCTGGAATGACAGAGCTGTATAATAGCTATTTTGATACCCAAATTATCTTTCCCTGCACTTGTAAATCGCTTTTCTAGCTTTGTCCCTAGCACCTTTTGAAAGCTCTCCCTGCACTAATATGCTGTGGAAAGATTCCTCCCTATCCTTTCCCTGCACTTATAAATAATTTTTTAATTATTATTTTTTTTTTTACAATTAGCTTCTTCCAATTGCTGTCCCTAGTGCCTCCTCTGTCCCTGCACTCAGAATGCTGGAAAATGGCAGAATCTAAAATAGCTGCCGTATTTATAGGGCTCTGACATCACAGGGCTGGCTGGCTGCTGATTGGCTGCATGAATGTCAATCTGGGTTATCCCACCTTCCCAGAGTTCCTTGCTCCATGTCCTAAGTCCTCATACATGTAACCGCCATTTTAGGGAAAAATTGTTGCAAATTGAATTTTTACTGAAATTCGGATCGAATTCCACTTCGTCTGATTCGATTCGCTCATCTCTAATCTTTGTTCTTATATAGTTACTATTCTGAGGATAGAGGGCATGGACTAAAGGGTGGTGTAGAGTTACATTTTAGAACTTTGGGGGAGATTTATCCAACTGGAGTAAAGTAGAACTGGCTTAGTTCTACTTAGCAACCAATCAGATTACACCTTTCATATTTCACAAGCTGCAGCTTCTTGACAATGCTCACTTCTTAGCCTGGGACCCATTGTTTATTTTATTCACAGTTATAGTTTTACATGTATTGATGTCACATTATCCTTGATTGTTACCTGCTTTATTTGTCTTTACATTGTCCCTGGTTCTATACGCTCTGTCCTTATTTTGAAATTAGTGAGTTATGTGTCTGTTCCTGCTAATGTTATTTCCAGAACTCTGTTCATTGCATGCATTTTTTAATGTGTCTGTGTTTCTCTTTAATAAAACTGATATTGGATTTTAGTTATTCTGGATGTGCAACCTTATTGTGGTTGTCTTTTGTCTTGCTTACATTATCAATAGTAAAAGGCCGGACAACCCCTTTAAGGTTGTTTTTATATTAGTTTTAAATCTGGTTTTGCTTTGTGTGTCTGCACCAAATTATGAACTGGTGCACCTTAATAATTTATGTGGTGTGAGTGTAATGTGGTTTATACCTTTAGGTGTAAAAGTAGACCACGACGTTGCCTGGTGTGGTTTGCAATTTTTTGTGACTTTTTCAAAAGTCGCACATAGTAAATGAGTCATAATCCAGGTCTAATCTCACTTTTAGCTCTTAAACATAGACTACTGTGAAAAGTGGCAAGGATGACTAAATGTTGCAAAAATGTCACAGCTACCATGATTTGAAACTTTTTTTACTCCACAAAACTAACACATCTGATTTCATAAATGACCCCCACAATGTCCAGAAACTCCCTGGCACAGCCAGACTGTGGAGGGACTGCCAGAGAACTTGAGGTTAACTTTCTTTGAATTGCTGTATCATGTATATCAGGCTTACTCAGGATGCTCCTGCAAAGAGTATTCCTATATTGCAGGGATGGGCAAACTGCGGCTCTCCAGCTGTTGTAAAACTACAATTCCCTGCTGTGGGCTGATAGCTGTAAGCAGTCTTTGCAGTTGTAGTTTTGCAACAGCTGGAGAGCCGCAGTTTGCCCATCCCTGCCATATTGTTATCCACAGTTAAAGTAAAAGTCTGATCACTTCAACAATCCATAAAAGATCAGACAATGGTAAAAGATGATCACATACACTGCATTTGGACAGTCTTCAGATCTTTGCACTTTTTTCATATTTTAATATGTTGCTGCTTTGTGCTAAAAAAAAAAAAAAACAACAACACATTTTAGCTCATCAGTCTGCACTCAATACCCCATAATAAGAAAGTGAAAACAGAATTTAAGAAATGTTTGCAAATGTTTTAAAAAGGAAAAACTAAAATTTTGCATGGACATATCTATTTTGACCCTTTGATATGACACTTGAAATATTGCTCCGCAGCCTTAGATTTCTATTGATCATTTTTTTTTATGTTTCTACACCTTGAGCAAAAACCAAGCCATGAGAAGGAAATAAAACTGCCTATAGAGATAAGAGATAGGATTGTGTGGCAGCACAGGTCTGGAGAAAGGTGCAAAAAACCTCTGCTTGTGCATTACAGACCCTGCTGCTACAATGGCATGAGATTTTGACACCCTATGCAGCTCAGAATAGAGGACACTATAGTCACACCATCAGGCAGGGAGCCCACAACTACAAGGAGTGACTCAAAGGAACACAGGGTGCCCCCCTCCTTCATTGCATCAACCCCAGTTAGTGATGACCTAAGGGAATACACTATGACATATTACCATTATGGCCACTACCACTCCATTCTTCTGCTCTAGCTTCTCTAGAGGCCCGCTGCACTGACATAGTTAAAGGGGTAATCCATCATTTAAAAAAATCACTCTTTATATGGCTTACAACTATCATATTAATAATAATGACAATGTCCCTACTGTGCCAGCACTCCCCAGTGTAATTAGGCTCCTGGCACTGCCTGGATGACATGCTGTACCTTGTCCACGAGATTAAGGTGTGGTAACAACCCAAATGTATGCAGGTTGTATCTGCTCATAGGGGACACAATGCTCAAGGGATACACATTATTTAAAAAAAAAAAAAGATTTAAACTTTTGACAATGTGGCCCTTGGATAAAAAAAGATTCTGCACTCCTGCATTAGCTAATGGTTCAGTTTTTCGGAATCTCTCTTTTTGCCCATAATGCCAGCCTTGTCAATCATAGCTTACATCATGTACTCAAGCAGACTCAGAGAGAAAATCTCAATTCAAGCAGATATTTCATTCTATTATATGCTTACTGGATCAATTAGAAATGTTACCTGAAACCATCCAAATGAAAGAACAGTAAATCGTCTCAAATGTCACTGAAATACTCAGGCATTCAATGAATATGAAACGTTAACTTTATTAATGAATATTAAAAAGTTGAATACCCATATACAGTAGATATTGCTAAATGTATGTCAAAGCTGCTAATGTATTTGAGAATATATTTCAGAATGTGAAAATGTGTAAAATGTTCATATAGCGCAGCTACAAGAGCCTCCAAACCATGGACCTGTAAGTCCTCATTTTTGTCCGTTGTGTTTCTCTATAGTTTCTATATCTTTTTTATTTTTTTTGGACCAAAAAAAACAAAATGTAAGGAGTCAATTTGGCATTATTTAGGCCTAAAACCCCTGGTAACACCCATAGGAAGGACAAGTGATCATGATCACTCCAGGACAATTTTATACTGCTTTCTCAGTATGGAATGCTATGTTAAATTCCTCTGCTTGGCTGGCATTGATTTCTGGTCATTTCTGTCTACCATGGAGATGAAGCCTTTCTGTACTGGCTTCATTTTGAGCTCTATGGACAGCAATCTGCTCTGGATGGACAAATAACTGAGGATTAGGAGGAGGCAGTAGGCGCACCCCATTATCTCCCAGCAGTCCAGGAAAGGGCACTTTCACTCTCTGTAGTCTAACCTGTGGCAGCACCCTGCCAAGTTCCACAACCTCTGTCACCTGTCGGTGCCCACTTTTGATCTGCTAGTGGACCTGCATCCTAATTTTGCCTTACAGGACACCACCATGAGGTGCTGCATTTCTCCAGAGGAAAGGCTCATCATCACCCTGAGGTAAGAACACATAACTTTAATCCTTTCACCATTTGTTGTCCCACTGTCTGGTCTGTATACAGTATTTCCCCCTTGTGATATGTGTCTTAATTCCTTTTTTTGTCTTTATTTACAGGTTTCTGGTGACCAGGAACTTATTTGCTTTACTGCATTTATATTTCATGCTGAAGACCTCAACCATCTCTTAGTTTATCCATCTGAAGTCAGTGACTCCGAGAGATGGTGAAAGATTGGCTCCATATTGCTGAGGGCATTGAACATTCTGCTAAGTTTCCAAACTGCATTGGGGTGATGAATGGCAAACACATCTTTATTAACAAGCCACCTAGTTGTTCAATTATAAACAATATTATTTTGGTGGTGCTGTTGGCCTTGGAGAACAGTACCAGTTTATAATTGTGGATATCGGAGCTTATGGAAGAACTTCCAGGCTTCCAGAATGGGTGAACAGTTTTAGGCCAAATAAGCTTGTCTTTCCAGAACCCAGAAGACTGCCCAGATGTGCACTGTTACTGTATACCAGGCCCTGCATGTGCAGTATCCCAGAATAGGGTACTTTCAAACTGCTCTTGTTGTGTAATGTTATTTAATATGTTGATGTATTGTGATGCACCAGAATAGTTTTGTATGGTTTAAGTCGAGATTAATAATCCTGACTTTGTCCCTGTAGGAATCTAGGAGATGGATTTAGATCTGCCCCTAGCTCAGTAATGAGTTAGGTGTGGAAGTAAGAGTGAGCTACATATGCTCAATCCCCAAAGTACTATTCCTAAACTCCAGAGAACCACTATCTCTGAGAGATCCACAGAGAGAAAACCATCTCTACTTCACAGTATTCCAGAAAAAGAGAATGAAAGAGATAGAAGGTCCAGAATCGGCATAGCCGAGCACTGAGGCCAGTTAATAAGGTATTTGCTGTTTAAGGCTGATAAAGATGTTAGTGCAATGAGAACAGTGGGACATTGCTAAGACACCCTACATAGTTGGACATGGTTTGGACCACCATATCTTAATCCTCAGCTTGGGAATTACAGTCAAGCTTGCAAAAAACATTATTACCAGCCTTAGATTCTGCAAAGAAAGAGACTTTGGAGAGATAGAGGGAAGGAGTACTACAATACCCATCCTGGCCCATATCCATGCATTGATATCTGGGAAGATTTGTATTGAGAATTGTTTGGAACAGTTTTTTATACTGTTGGATGTACTACAACTCCCATTCTGCACTTAACTAAAGAGAGATGATTATCCTATACAACTGGCCTGGTTACTGACTCCAGCATTATTCATCGGCCACTGCACCTACATATCATGCACTAAACCTCAACACCAAGTGCACCCCGCCTACCTTCAGGCAGGAGCCCCAACATTAGGGTGTGCCCCAGGGGAAGAAAGGGGTGTCCTCTTATTACTGACTTGGTCTAAGGAAGATTTGATGTGAGGATTCCCACTGTGAATGATTATTGCAACCAGAGCCATTACCACTTTCATCCTCCACTCCGCTCTTCCCAGGCTGCGGGACATGAACGACTTGAAATGTCAGGACCATCTGTTTACTCTATGCAGACTATTTACTCTATCAATACTGTTTTGCTTCTGGATTCTGAATATTCTCCATATATCCAACCAACCAAATTCTTGCATTAGTTTTTTCAGCGCAGTATCTACCATTTTTGGGGGGTTCTAAATCATTATTCATTGTGCAGTTGAAATCATCCATTAATATTAATAGAGAGTCACTTTTGTCTAGCAGAAACTCATATAGTTTTAAGAGCACCTCATGTCTATAAGGTGGAGGGATGTACACCCCAGTCAACACACATTTAACATTTTCAAAATAACCATATAGAAATATATACCATCCCTCCACATTAATGTTCGTCGAGATTATAGAGCACGTAATATCCTTGTGAATAATAATGCTAACCCCCTGCTATACCTGTTGAATACAGAGTGGATTTGGTGAGCTATTCATTTTCTTTTAAACAAGTTTAGTCTGTCTCTAACCATATGAGTCTCTACCAGACAAACCAGTGCTGAAAGATATCTCCCAATGATATCAAATACTGCAAAATTTTTTAATTTCTCCGCAAAACCACTCACATTCCAACATAAAATTTTAGTGTTGATCATATTTTTTACTTCTCAGAGTGTATATCCAAGGACCAGTGATAGGAAAAAAAATAAATCTCATTAGTCCTCCCCTCCATACCCCCCCCCCCCCACCAACAATAATTGCAATAATAATTCTAGGTAGGTTTCCTGGTATATTTTCCCCTGGAATTCTATGTGCTCTCTCAATTGTGAACTGACTGGACAATTTTTCCCTTCCTACCACTTCAGTAATCCAGTTCTGGATATATTGTGCACAGTTCATACCCTCCTCTTTCTCTGGTACACCAATAAGCCAGATATTACTTCTCCTATCCCCAGAGGCGTGCATAGCAATCATGGGTCCCCATAGCAAAACTCAGAATTGTCCCCCCCCCCCCCCAATAAAAAGTACAATTATTAAAGCTGATTAGTGAGGGTGCAGGATACATTAGGGGTTAAATAAAAGGTTAGGCTGTGTTCACATCATGTTTTTGCCATCCGTTTTTCCGTATGTGTTGGGGGGGATATGAACTCGGCCTTACCCTTTAAGTTTTATTTATTATTAGATAGGTGTAAAGCAGAGGAGAGCCTATAGGGTTAATGACTGCAGCAGGACTGTCCACACTGGTCAATGTGACCCCTGGGACAGATCTTCTGCAGGTTCATAGCATTAGATCTCTGTCTCACAGCTCAACTTCTCCCTTTGTTATTAACAGCGAGCAGAGCTGAGCAATTTTAGTCATGTCCCATCCTTTTACCTCAGAGGTAGGCATCTGGAGCACCCAGCACATGCCTCAGGTCCCATATGAAAGAATATATATGCACTACAGTGAGCAGAGCTGAGGCTCCTGTCTGACCCTAACATAACAGCTATAAGTACAGTCACCCTGCTCCAGCAAGCAGCCCGTCTTCCTGTCAGTTCCTCTCACCTCAGCTCTGCTCCATAATGCAGAGAACTTCTGCTACTGCTTTCTTCTGCCCTCTCACACAGCCTAGGAATAGTGTGAAAGAAGTGACTGGCCGTGCTGGGGTAAAAAAGCAAAGAGAAGGGCAGGAAGACCCAGAGGAGGGTAAGCATGTGGGACATCATTGCTAATAAAAGTAAATACAGGGCTGGTACTTTACCCATGCTGCTGCTAGCACATCACAGAGGGGCGGGCACATCGGGCACTGAGCTGCTACCTGATTGGAGGAAGCAGCTGCTCACTCCTCCTTGGTCCCTCCTTCTACTGGCCCGGCCTGCTGTCATCAGTGCAGCACTAGCGCTGTGCATAGTGCAAAATGTAAATATGTAATGGCACTGGGGCGTTTGGGGTGGCAATGGGCCCCTCATTGACACTGGGCCCAGGGCTGCTGACCAAACACCTCATTGCCGGTATTTATCTCTCTACTGTGTATTCTGGTTGGAAAGGGGGCGGAGCCATGCAGCCTGGCCGGGCCCCATAGCCAGTGCATGGTGTGCCTATATTGACGGTACGCCACTGCCTATCCCCATTTTCTAGGTCAGTGACCTTCTTAATTAAATCTGTGTTTACCATTATCAGAGCTCTAATTTCTTTTGATAATTCAGAAACTTGATCTTCTACATCACTAATTCTTTCTTCTGCCTGTTTTACTCTCTCACCTAGCTTTCTAGTGTCATCTCTAACCAGTTGAACTTCTGATTTCAATTCACTCATCTGCTTGGTAATTACTTCTAGGACACTATTGGATTTTTTTACTGCTAGCATAATATCACCCAGTGTTGGTGTTTCCAAAGTGTCTGAATCAAAAGACTAACTTGAGCCCCCCAAAAATAAAAAATAAAAAATAAAAATGAAATCATAGAAAAAAAAGAAAAAGAAAAATTGTAATCCTTTAGGTCTCAGGTAAATAAACCAGGTGCATGATGAGGTGAAGGCATGCCATCTGCATGTTCTCTTCCTGAACTAGTAAAAGGTCCATGGTAGGTCCATACATTTTTTTTTTTAATATTGGTCCAAAGAAAGCTATCTTAGCTGCAAATAGCAACCAATCTTTTTGAACCTTTAAGATTCACAATGATTTCATAAAAAGGAAAGGTTGAATCTGATGTATAGCTAAGCACACATAGCGTTAGGTCCAATGCCACTATGAGAAACCTTGACATGGTGTGCGGGCTCCGGTATGTTCTTGATATAAGAATATATTGGCAAAAGTCTCATTTTTAACATCAGAGAGAGGGTTTAGCCATATATTGTCAATTGCATTTACCACTGTAGTGCACCAATTTTTGCAGTGTTTTGCTAAGAACACATACACCAATTTACCTTTTGCATCAGTTTTGAAAAATTAAAACCTCATCTTTAATATTTTTTTTTTATTTAAGGTACTTGAGGTCGTAATTTTATCACTTTGTTAAGAAACTACGGACTGCAGTTAGAAACCAAGAATTGGACGTATAATTTGCGTATATGGATGCAGACCAATAGAAATAAAACTTAATAAATGTGGATCGGAGGTGAAAGAAAAACATAGTTGTGCGCATGATGACCTCCATATTTCCAGTATCTATTAGTACCGTATTTTTCGCCCTATAAGACGCACATTTTTTCCCCCCAACACAGTGCGTCATCCACAGACCCCCCATAACAGTGTCCTTCACAGACCCCATATAACAGTGTGCCATCTACAGATCCCCCATAACAGTGTCACCCAGAGATCCCCCATAACAGTGTCATGATCAGGTGTGTCATATAGGGAGAAAAATACGGTATATAGCAAAAAAGTCGTCTATTACTCCATTCTAGGGCATCACTGGCGGATGACATACAGATGTCATACAATAGGGTAAAAAAAAAATTATACTTCATTCATTTGAGCGCGAAGAGCCTGACACCGCCATCTTGATTCAAGATCACCATCTTGACGTCATCACGCGCCGTGCAAGATTTTGCTCTTGATCTTCAATCAAGATGGCAGTTGCTGGCTCTTCATGATGAAACGGATGTGGTAATTTTTTCATTATAGATCTTAATATTATTGCCAGATTCCCTGTCATTACATGAAGTAATTCATCACTAAACACAGTTTTTTATAAAATTTGATGAATCGGCTGAATCAAATTTTTAAGAACTGTGCTTAACAGTATAAAGCACATGACCAAAATGCTTTTGGAGATAGCCATCATGCCATACTATATATATATATATATATATATATATATATATATATATATAATACTTTACAGTATATTGAGCAATAGTGTGATATAAGCAGCTAAAATAAGAAAAGAGCTGTTAATGTAAAGCAAACATTGCCCATGTAATGAAAAAAATTCAGCACACACATTCCTGAAGATAATTACTGGAAATTAAAATAAGGCAGGAACATATATTAAATGGTAATAACATAATCAATACAAAGTGACCTAATATTTCAATGGGTAATAGAAAAACCAAAACATAGTAGTTTAACAGCCATTAACAGCAGGGATAAATGGTAAAAGTAAAAATCATTCAAGTAATCAGTTGTAATTAATATTTTCTTCAAGCTCCATCTGATCTATTTGAATTCACGTTGTAAAAAATAGCACTCATCAACCAATGTGACAACTATAAAAAAAATAAAATTACCTTAATAGTAAGTGGGGCAGACTTACTAATCCTGCTTAAAGTGGTTGTCTCATCTGAGACAATGGCGGCATATCACTAGGATATGCCCCCATTCTCTGATAGGTGCAAGTCCCACTGCTGGGACCCTAAACAGAGCTCTGAAAGTGGTGGAGTGCGCACTGTGCATGCACAGCCGGCCTTTATTTTTTTCGATGGGCCCACCTAAAATATCTGAACACTGGCTGCGAGGAGGAGCGAGTGGTGGCTGGTCATGAGCGGTGCACTTCCATTTACTTTTATGGGGAAATCGCTTGATGGTGGCCAGACTGGAGCCCTCCAGACACCAGTTTGCCATCTCTGTTCTCGATATAGATGCGGGTCCCCACATCTATAAGACAATGGGGGCATATCCAAGCGATACAACCACGTTGTCTAAGAGGAGACAACCCCTTTAATATTTAGACAGTCTGAGCTTGGGGGGGGGGGGGTTACAGCTTACCAAGCACTTTGCCGTCCATTGGCTAGTGCTTGTGCTTGGATTTGGCCAATTCACTTCAATGGGAATGAGCTGCTCTTAGGAAATGTGACTGATGATTGTGACATCAATGGCCTAGGAAGAGGCTGCAGCACTCCCCAGAGTGCCATTGTCTCTTCAAACAGTGGATTGGACCTGGGGGTTGGACCTCCACTGTTTCTGATACTGATGACTGTTTTCCTATTAAGATAACTTAACCCTATACATAGGCATGTGCTCTGCAACTACATTCTACTCTATGGGGCTGCCGAGGATAGCTGAGTGCTTGTACTCCCATGCAGTCCCACAAACTTGAATTGAGCAGCAGATATGCATGTGTGCCTTCTGTTCTGTTCAAATAGGCACACAGGCAAACCTTTGCCATTCAGACAGTTATACCCTTTCCTGTGGATTACAACTGGGCCTTTGAACTTTTCCCTTTGTATCTTTAAAGGGGTTGCCCCAGCAAAATAGTCTACAATTTTCAAACCAGAATCTGGATATGAATACTTCTGTAATCTTATGAGAGTAAAAATTTTGTGTAGCCACGGATTTATTCAATATAATGCATAGCACTATCTGCTATTTTCCTTACTACATCCACTTTTAGTAATGTTGCTGAGGTGGACGCACATGCTCAGCCTCGTTCTGACTGTCACCAGCCATATCTACTGTTGTTACAGTTACAGGAAGAGAGCTGCAGCAGAAAGGACATGCCCCTTAAGCAGTGATAGGGAGACAGAAGCAGCAGAAACAACACACCTCCTGAAAACAAACCCCTCACCCCTGAGCTGCACGCTTAAGATAAATCTAGTAGATTTATATGAGGTACAGGGCTGGTTCCAGCTTTGTTAAAAGAGAATTTTGTTTACTGTATGATGTCTGAATTTCATTTTTACATAAATAATGTGAACTAGAGATGAGCGAATTTCAAAAAAATTTGATCCGGCCAGTTCGCCGAATTTTTAAAAAAATTTGGTTCGATCTAAATGTATTTGCGGCAAATCATGTTAAAAAACGGCTTTTACACTAATGCACTATTTCAGTGCTTAAATTTAAAATAGGTATTTTTACGCTGTATGCACAACTGGTTTGTGGACCAAGAACACAGCTTTTTTCCCCTAAACCACACTAATGCATTATTTCAGTGCTTAAATTTAAAATTAGTATTTTTACGCTGTATGCACAACTGCTTTGTGGACCAAGAACACGGCTTTTTTCCCCTAAAACACAGTAATGCACTATTTCAGTGCTGAAATTTAAAATAGGTATTTGTACGCTGTATGCACAACTGCATTGTGGACCAAGAATACCACTTTTTTGTCCCAAAAAAACACTGATGCACTATTTAACTGCAGAAATGTAAAATAGGTATTTGGGCGGTGTATTTTAAACTGCTTTGTGGACCAGGAATTCCTGCAATGCACTGTTTAACGGCTGAAAATTAAACTTAGGTATTTGTACGCTGTATGCACAACTGCTTTGTGAACCCAGAACTCGGCTTTTTCCCCCAAATTTCCCAAATGCACTATTTAACGGCTGAAAATTTAACGTAGGTATTTGTACGCTGTATACACAACTGCTTTGTGAACTAAGAATATGGCTTTTTTCCCCAAAATTCACAAATGCACTATTTAACGGCTGAAAATTAAATCATAGGTATTTGTACGCTGTATGCACAACTGCTTTGTGAACCAAGAACACGACTTTTTCCCCTAAAACACACTAATGCACTATTACAGTACTGAAATTTAAAATAGGTATTTGTACACTTTATGCACAACTGCTTTGTGGACCAAGAATACAGTTTTTTCCCCCCAAAAATACACTGATGCACTATTTCACTGCAGAAATGTAAAATAGGTATTTGGGCGGTGTATTTTAAACTGCTTTGTGGACCAGGAATATGGCTTTTTCTCCCTAAAACACAGTAATGCACTTTATCAGTGCTGAAATTTAAAATAGGCCTTTGTACTCTGTATGCACAACTGCTTTGTAGATCAGGAATGCCGCTTTTTCCCCCCCCCAAAAAAAAATACACTGATGCCCTATTTCACTGCTAACATTGAAAATATGTTTTGGTGGGTTGCATGCACAAGTGCTCTATAGCACCACAATACTCTCTCCCTGAAAGCACTGGCAGCAACCTTTCCCTATACTAACAGCAGCAGAGTGACGTGCGGCACTACGTGACTGCAGCTTATAAAGAGGCTGGGTCATATGGTGCACTCAGCCAATTACAGTCATGCCATTAGTAGGGCAAAGATGTAAAACGCTTGCTGATTGGCTGCTCTGCAGCCTTTCAAAAAGCGAGAAGAATTGCTGAACAACGGACCCAAACCCAAACTTTTATGAAAATGTTCGGGTCCGTGTCCCGAACATCCTAAAATTCGGTACGAACCTGAACTATACAGTTCGGGTTCGCTCAACTCTACATATAACTGCACTGCTGAACGGAAAATATATTTTTCTTTTGCCACTAATACACGGCAAAAAGGGCTTTACAACATATAACTGCACCACTAAATAGCAAATATTTTATTTTTTGTGCCACTAATACACGGCAAAAAGGGCTTTACAACATATAACTGCACAGCTGAACAGCAAATATATATTTCTTTTGCCACTAATACACAACAAAAAGGGCTGTCATTTTCTCACTTCACCACACAATGGCTAATAAGCCCTTTTTTCCCATTAATACAAGCCAAAAAATCATTTAGAACATATAACTGCACCCCAAAAGGGCAAATAAGACATTAAAATATTTCCTTGCAATAAACTCTGTTAATGGCTGTATCAAACAGCACTTGCACCCAAATAACAGGAATGGTTTGCTGGTATTATGGGGACCCAAATGGCAATTTGGGTCCCAAGTCAGTGGAGCAAGGTGTAATAGGATTGTTCCTATTACCCAGGCTGTAACCTCCCTTACTGAACCCTGTTCAACATAAATGCTGCAGAATGATTTCTCCCTATCCTTTCCTTACACCTTGAATAATCTTTCTCTGCACTTGTAAATTGTTTTTTAGCACAATGACATTTTTTCTAACACTGTCCCTAGTACCTGCTGACGTTTCTCCCTGCACTAAGTACACTGAAAAATGGCAGAATCCAAGATGGCTGAGGGTTTTTTAGGGCTGTGACATCACAAGGCTGGCTGGCTGCTGATTGTCTGCATGCATAGCATTATGGGTGATCCCGCCTTCCCAAAATTTCTTGCTCCATGTCCTCACACGTGCAGCAGCCATTTTAGGAAAAAATGCGGTTCGTTACCCCCAAGAGTGAGGAAATTCGGCTTCGGTGCGATTAAAATTTTTCCTGAAATCCGGATCGAATTCCACTTCGTCAGCTTTGATTCTCTCATCTCTAGTGATAACCCATTTAGATTTGGGAGATTCCAAGATTACAACTATAATAATAATTTGCCTTCTATTCCAAGCCACAATTTATCTACACCATCACGTGCCAGAACTAATTTTTCAGTTCAGTGTTCAACTACACCTAAACTAAATTTATATTTTTACTCAACCCAGCGTTCAAAAGTCTAGCTAATTACTCTTTATGTAAATGGAGGTAACTTGACTACTACTCGAGAGAATGCAAAGTAATCAAAACATCTCATTTGTAGCTGTAGTGTTGGATTATAGTTCTTCTTAACAATTCAGATAATACTAATATAAACCGTAAAATGCACAATTAAAATTAAATGCATGAAAATGTCCTTTAGGCTAGACAATGAAAGAAGCTAGTAATGAGTCTAATCGATTTCTTCACAAAGTATGTCAAATATGTATGAGAACATCTGGGTTTCCAGCAACATTAAATAAGCAAAAGCTAACATTACTTTTATTAATTTCCTGCAGCTTATAAAGGTGTAACATATTCTGCTTTACAGAAATTGTCATCACTCCCATTATTCCTTAGGGCTCAAATTCACAAGGATGAATTTCAATGGATGCCAATAAATCTATTGGTATGTTTTTGGACTATAGGAACCCCACACAAATACAAGGAGAACCTAAGTATTATATACAGATATGGTTGAATTCAAACAAGAGTGCCAATTACTGTGCCTCTTTGCTACCCATTATCTTTTTATAATCAGTAGACTGTAAGTTTGTAATTTATACAGTAATATTTTTAGAATATATTTAGAATTTAGTGGTATTTCATACAATTTTTTAAAGTGCATTTGTCAGCAGATTTGTACCTATGAAATTGTCTGACCTGTTACATATGTGTTTGGCAGCTGAAGGCATCTGTGTTGGTCCCATGTTCATATGTGTCCACATTGCTTATAAAAATAAAGTTTTCATATATGCAAATAAGCCTCTAAGAGCAATGGAGGTGTTGCCGTTACACTTAAAGGTTCTGCTCTCTTTGCAAATGCAGTGTTCTCTGCACTTTGATTGACTTTAGGAGAAGTCAGGGCCAGGTGCGATGATGTTTACACTGCCTGGCCCTGTCAGTCAAAGTGCAGAGGGCACGTCCGTTGCAGAGAGAGCTTAGTCTCTCGAAGTAATGGCAATGCCCCAATTTCTCCTAGAGGCTCATTTGCATGTATCAAAACATCCTTTTTCTCAGAAATGCTGGCACATATGAACATGCGACCAACACAGATGATTTCAGCTGTCAAGGGCACATGCAACAGGTCAGCCAATTTCATAGGTACAAATCTGCTAAAAGATCCCCTTTAAATGTAACATGATTAGAAAAGAGAGAGGTTTACAAAACTTTGATTCAACTGCTTCCCGAATTTCACAAATAAATTCTCTACATGACAAATTACTTTGTCACAAAGCACATTTCTTTGTAAGTAGCGGACGCAATGCTGGGGAATGGCAATTGCGCCACTCCCTCCATTGATCCCCTCAGATATCTCGTTCATCATTCCAAAAAAATTAGGGCTTTCAGAGGTTAATTGGTTAAAAAAAAAAACGTATCCATTTGAGCGTGAAGAGGCCGCTGTGGCCATCTTGATTGAAGATCCCACGCGAAAACTTGCATGGTGCGTGATGCTGTCATCCTGCTGGCTAATATGGTGATGTCATACGCCACCACGCACGCGGAATCCGCTTAATGTTTAATCAAGCTGTTGTGAGACTACAACTCCCTAATATGCATACTTGAATATTCACAACAGCTGGAGTGCCAAAGGTTGTTGACTCCTGTCGTATACAATCACCAAAAGTAAAAGCCCCAAAAATAGATCTTTATTGATATTGAAAATACATAGGGGCACATTTATTAAGAGCAGTGTTTTAGACTCGGTCTTAATGAACCCCTAAACTGGCGGTAGTTCCCCCGACGCAGGCCTCTTCATAACTTCTGCGCATCCAGCGCCAGTTCTGAATATAAGACAGCTTCTGAGCTGTCTTACATTTAGACCTTTTTCTATGCCTAAAACAGGCTTAGAAAATGGTAGCGCAACTAACTGTTGCACTGCAACCTGCACCTGAAATACACCTAATCTAGGCATATTTCAGATTGATAAAATGACCCCCATAATATCTAAAATGCACATTATTATTATTATTATTATTATCATTATTATTATTATCATTATTATTATTATTATTTAAACCATATGTAATACATATGTGTACGGGGCTAAGATGGCGGGTAGCAGTTGCTAGTGCATGGGACCGATAATGTGATGACTAGTCTTCCAAGATCCAAGATCTGAAGTCGTTTTAATGCTGTACAGAGATCCGTCTCTGTACAGCATTAAAATGTATGGGCTCCGGTAAGGTGACTTTGGTAAATAACTTCAGCAATCAATTTTTAAACTTAAAAGCCATTTTTAAGTTTGGCTCTAAAGTTGGCTTCGATACCGGCAGGTACCTCGGTACCGGAACTGACTTTGGATGCAAGTTTTAAACTGGTTTTCAAGTTTAAAAACCAAAGTTATTCACCGAAGTCCGGTGAGACTTTTCCTCTCCGGAGCCCATTTTAATGCTGTACAGAAACTAATTTTCGTACAGCATTCAAACGACGTTTTGAACTAATCGACTTTGGATCTTGGATCCGAAGCTCGATTTACTGAACACTAGTGATGACCCATAGTAAAATGAGCTGAGGCCAGGAGTGAAGTCCCAACCTCACCATGAAGATCACACATGCGTTGCCCATATGCTGCAAAAACAGAACAACAACATAGATTTAGCTTTATAAAGTGAGATTATATTAATTTCAACAGGCAATTTCAAAATCCTACAAAATCATACATTAAGAAAATCCTCAATGTAACAATTAAACAAATGTACCCAAAATCATAATACAGCATAAATAACTAAATAACTAACCAGTGACCCCAGCAAATAAATACAATAAAAATATAAAATAACAATTAGTTGGTATGAGACATATGCCTCATAAACTGAAATATACGAGCAAATAGTACACACAATTAGTGAAGATGAAGTGCAAAAACAGCTGTGATTTTACAGTGACAATTACAAAACTAAAAAACTAAATTATAAAGAGTGATGCCCAAAAACCACAGTACCATAAATTATGTATCCAGTTACACAGATATGTGTATATGCGTGTAAGGACTAGTGATGAGCGAACCAGAACCGGAATGTTAGGGTTCATAATAAACATTGCGGGGTCCGGGCACCTAAACCCGAACATGAACTTCCAGAGCAAAGTTCGCGTTCAGATGCTAAATAAAGCTTGTTGAAAGGCTGCAGCACAGCCAATCAACAAGCTTTTAAGCTGTGGGAACTTTGAAGCCATCACAGTCATACCTAGTATTGGCATGGCTGTGATTGGCCGGCGCAAAATGTGACCCAGCCTGTATAAATGCCGGATCCACATGTTACGCCGCCAATCTGCTCTAACTAGTGTAGGGATCGGACGCAGCTGCAGAGATGGACAATGTTAGGCTTTTTAGCTGGTTGTTAATTCTGTGGGTGACCTATAGCCATTTTTTGTGGGTGCAATATACTTACTTTGCATCTATGACACAAAAATATAATAGTTAATCAGTCTGTTTATTCTGTCGGTAACATAAACCCATTTTTTGGGGGGCAAATCACCTCCTTTGCATCTGTGACACTGAAATGCAATTGTTAATCTGGCTGTCAATTTAGTGGGTGTCCTCAAAGAATGAGGAGAGCATCAAATAAGGGACATGGTCATGGTGCTGCTGTTGGTGGTGGTGGATCTCCTGCTGCAGGGAGAGGATGTTGTTGATCTGTGCCAGGTACGTGCCCAAATTAAATGCCTTCCTCTGGTGTACGCAGACGACAGGACGTTCTGCGTCATTTTGTAGGTCCGAATACCGCTGTATGAATGGTGAGGGCAGAACAAGTAAAGGTGGAATTAGATTGGATGGCTGACAGTTCCTCCAGTTCCTAGACATTGTTTTTCACCGTGTCCCCTGCTAAAAGTGCAGAGTTGGCATCGGCGGCCCATGAGCATCTGTGTACCACCTCAACCCCTTGAAAATCAGCCAAGCAGTCTGAGCCCCAAGTCATGCAGCAGTCACTTATGCTTTTTGATGACTGCTGGTGGTGGTTCTGTGGGCCATTCACCTAGACCTGAACCTAGATGTGAAAGACATTGAGTGCACTGATGCCCAACACTGATGTTTGAGAATGAGGACATGGAAGGACCACCGCAGCACGTCTCTGATGATGATAATGAAACACAGGTTTCAACTTCTGCGGCTTTCTGCAGTGTGAAGACCGACAAGGAGGGCAGGGGTGAGGAGTAGGTACAAGATGATGTAGAGGATGATGAGGTCCTAGACCCCACATGGATTTAAGGTCATCCGAGTGATGTGTACAGTTCAGAGGAAGAGATGATGGTCACCCACCACCAGCCGCACAGAAAAAGAGGGAGCAGGGTACAAAACTACAGGGACTGAGCACACCAAAGCCAGCTCAAAGGAGTTCCCTGGCATGGCAGTTCTTCAGGCAGTGTGCTGATGACAAGACTTGGGTGGTTTGCACGCTGTGCAGTCAGATTCTGAAAAGAGGCTTAAATGTTATAAACCTGAGGACCACATGCATGACCAGGCATCTAAATGCAAAGCACGAGCTGCAGTGGAGTAGACACCAGAAGAACCACAAAAGACCACAAAAGATCTAACGCTCCTCCTGCTCCCTCTTCTGCTGCGATCTCGGCTCCCCCCCCTATGGAGGGAGAGGGCCACTTGGCTCCCCTCAAAGATAGGATGTGATAACACCCCCACCAGCAGTGTCAGCGAGCATATCCACACTGTCCTATGGAATCATTCAGCTGTCTATTCCACAAACACTAGAGACAAGGAAGATGACCCCCCCCCCCCAGGGGTGCACCTAACCTTTCTGCTGGCTGAGGCAAAAACTGAAGTGATGCCCAAACCCCCCAATGCCAATTTCTTAACCTAACACCTGCATCCAGCCCTGCTGTTAAAGACATACTTGGAAAACATTACATACAGAGGTACAAAACATGCAGGGCAATACAGCACCATATACTGTGCCCAGTGTGCTTCCAAATACTATACTGCAGAAACAAATAATCCCCCTTCTGCTGCCCCCCTCTTGCTCCTACCTGGTGCTGCCTGAGGAAATCACCTCGCCTCATTGGTGGTGCACCCATGCCCCTATCCACCCCCAAGCCCTAGCCCTGAATGCCAGCATTTATCACTGCCTCATATGTGACATACCCACAAGGTGGAACTCCACCTTGCACATGCTGAAGAG
The DNA here is from genome assembly GCA_033119425.1 of Bufotes viridis. Taxonomy (NCBI): domain Eukaryota; kingdom Metazoa; phylum Chordata; class Amphibia; order Anura; family Bufonidae; genus Bufotes; species Bufotes viridis. Next base: position 288,920,093 of record CM065590.1, read on the forward strand.
ACTGGGCAAGCAGCAGCAGGTGATAGTGGAGTTTCAGCTGCAGCAAGCACTGGTGAATCACTCTGGGGAACAGCACCACTTCACCACCAGTTAGGGGACCTCCATGTTGGACGTGTGTGCCATGTTTCCCTGTTTGAAGTACTCCACCAACATGTCCAGCGCCGGTGACGCTGTCATCAGTGTTATCATCCCACCTCTATGCCTCTTTGAAAAAGCCGCTTCAGGCGACGATGGATGAGGTGGTGACACAGGAGGAATAGGAGGAGGAGCAGGGAATATTTGACAGTTATCAGGCCAGTTGTCCACTCCACAAGTGTCTCGGAGGGTGGGTTCCTGCACCAACAGTGGCCAGGTATCCAACTGTCCAGCCAGGGCACAGTTTTGGAAGATGACTGGATCACTGGAGCTTGACTGGGAGATACAAAGGACACTGACAATACACCTTCCACGAGGACAGCCTGTCATTGCCTCTGGACAGCCTGGCACAAATGAGCGAGTACATGCAGCAGTGCCTGCGCATAAACCGCTGAGTTGCCAGTGCTGATTACTGAGTAGCCACCCTGCTGGATCCCCACTACAAGGACAACATGCCATCATTACTTCCATCACTGGAGCGTGATTAGAAGATGAATACAAGCACAAGCTGTTAGACTCACTACTGACTGCGTTCTCACTTGACAGCGGGGCTCAGTCGAAGCATGAGGTGAAGGAGGAGGAGGAGGAAGTCGCCAACACACCTTGGAGGTGCTGGCCTGTCCTGCGGCAAATGTATTGCCCTAACATGTGTTTAGCACAGCAGGGGGTATAATCACGGACAAGCGCATCCGCCTGTCCACAGCCAACATGGACAAGCGCATGTTCATTAAAATGAACCAGGCATGGATCCCACAGGACTTGTCCGTACCTTGGGCTGAGAAGGTACTTACTTGAGCGCAGTTTGTTTATTCTGTTTGCCATTTTCCAATGTTTTGGGCTTCCTCAATTCAACGAGTCATTTAAAACAAAAAAAAAAAACAACACAAACATTGGGTTGGCTACCTCCTCCACCTCCTCTGCCTCTTCTGCTTACAACCACCATATCCACCTCCTCTTCCACTCAGACCGCACCCAGCTATTATACTCCAGTGCAGTTTGTTCATTCTGTTTGCCATTTCCCAATGTTTTGGTTCCTCCCCAACTAAAAAAAATTAAAATTTAAGAAAACAAAAATTTTAAACATGAAAAAATAAAAAAACAGAAAAACAGTGTTGGCTACCTCCTCTTCATGCTCCTCCTCCGCCTCGTCTAACTATACTGCCACATCTACCACCTTCTCAACCTCCTATTCCACTTGGACCTCCGCCTCCTGGTTCAAGATTAATATTTTAAATTTTTTCTATTCTATGTTATTTTAAGTCATTTCCCTTTCCACATTTGTTTGCAGAGCAATCACCCCGCTCTTACCCCCATTTTAGTTCCTTTTGCAGCCCTTTAGCCCTTACTATGATTATTTTACAGCCATTTTACACCCCCAAATTTTGAGTCCCCATTGAATTCTATGGGGTTCGGGGTAAAAACAAAGTTCGGTTGAACCCGGCGAGCCCGAATATCCACGGGTTGACTCATTCCTAGTAAGGACCATACCACTGATACTAATGTGTGTACTCCAAAAAAATAGATAAGAATATATGAAAGGCTGTCCAAAAAGTTAAATAGCATAAGTATTATATCCCATACATAATTATTATTTCAACAATAAAAAGAATATAAAATCATATCTAAAGCTGTCTGTAAGGTGAAGCTGAATTTTTGATAAACCAAAATCCAAATGGCTAACAAGTCCACTGATGTCCAAGATGTTTCATAATTATCCTCCATGAGTTCACTGAATCACTTTATGGATCCACATTCACTAGTGTTGATCGAGCACCCAATTGCTCGGGTGCTCGGGCCGAGCACATCAGATGCTCGGGTGCTCTACAGCGCACCCGAGTATAATGGAAGTCAATAGGAGAACCCGAGCATTAAACCTGGCACCCCCTGCTCTGAAGAAGGGAGGGTGCCTGGTTCATAGGAAAAGGTCAGAAATTGATGGAAACACCACCGAAATGGTTCGGGAAAAGCATGGGGAGGATGTCTGGATGCATCTTGGACTACTAGGTCGCTGCTGGGAACGATGTTGTCCAAGTTGTACGCCACTTTTACAGACTGACATTAATACGCACAAAACCAAAGATAAAAACGATTTTAGAGGAAAAATTGTTAGGAAACATTCTTTCCTTTATAGTTACTTGTATATAAAGTGCAAGTGCTGCCTAAAATCACAAGCAAGAGGCATTTTGATACAACCTGTATATCACATAAAGGAGGGCCTCATTCACATTGTGGTACAATTGTTCATGTAGTGAGACTCCTACACTCATAAAGCCTATGCACTAAGTGAAAGGGCTGCCAAAAATTACAAGGAACCGGAACTCCAATACACCCTTTGTTACACATAAAGGAGGGCATCATACACACCCTTGAAAAATGATGATTAATGACCTGCTGGTGACCATCAAAAACATTTGTAGCAAGGGCCTGCTGATTTGACCATGTAAAATATTAGGGGTGAGGGCCTGCTGCTGGGCTAACACTATAAAACATTAGGGGTGAGGGTCTGCTGGTGAGCTGACCCTCTAAAAGATTGTAAGTGAGGGCTTGATGGTGAGCTAACCCTCTAAAAGGTTTTAGTTGAGGGCCTGTAAGTGAGCTGACACTGTAAAACATTATATGCGAGGGCCTGCAGGTGAGCTGACCCTGCAAAACATTATATGTGAGGGCCTGCAGGTGAGCTGACCCTATAAAACATTATATGTGAGGGCCTGCAGGTGAGCTGACCATGTAAAAGATTGTAGGTGAGGGTGTGCTGGTGAGCTGACCCTCTAAAAGATTGTAGGTTAGGGCCTGTAGGTGAGCTGACCCTGTAAAACATTATATGCGAGTGCCTGCAGGTTAGCTAACCATGTAAAAGACTGTAGGTGAGGGCCTGCTGATGAGCTGACCCTCTAAAAAATTATATGCGACCGCCTGCAGGTTAACTGACCCTGTAAAACATTATATGCGAGGGTCTGCAGGTGAGCTGACCCTGTAAAAAATTATATGCAAGGGCCTGCAGGTGAGCTGAACCTGTAAAACATTATATGCGAGGGCCTTGGCTACTGAGACTGGACTTTGTGGAAGACAGGGTGGAGCTTAACCGACTGGAAGCATTATCTGAGGTAATCCAACCGACCACTTGGCCTCACTGGTCTGACTTCAAGAGTGGTGTCATGCACCGCCCTGCAAACTGGGACATGAAGTTAGGTATCGTGGATGATTGTTTTTCTTGTGCTCTGGCAGCAGGCAAAGTTTCAACGCACCCAGGGCCACGGCCTCTGCGTGCACCATCAGCATAACGGCCACTTCCCAGTCCTTTACTGCTCGCCTTCTTCATATTAAATGTTATATATGTCACACGTACAGTACCGTAGGATTTGGAAACGTCACACAGGAGATATCCCGCAGATAATGTCAATGCTGTCACCAGCAGCTCATAAAAAATTATAGGGACTGTCACAGGTATTTGGGATAAGGAAACATTATACAGCAGAGGTACCACCGGTAATGTCACTGTCCGCAGTGTCTACCGAAAAAGTACACTTTATGTCACAGATAAAAATTTATGCGCACGCGTTACACTTTAGATAGATATGATACAATTGTTCATGTAGTGAGACTCCTCTACACTCATAAAGCCTATTCACTAAGTGAAAGGGCTGCCATAAATTACAAGGAACCGGAGCTCCAATACACCCTTTGTTACACATAAAGGAGGGCATCATACACACCCTTGAAAAATTATGATTAATGGCCTGCTGGTGACCCTCAAAAACATTTGTAGCAAGGGCCTGCTGATCTGACCATGTAAAATATTAGGGATGAGGGCCTGCTGCTGGGCTAACACTATAAAACCTTAGGGGTGAGGGTCTGCTGGTGAGACACCGTCTATTGAAAAAGTACACTGTATGTCACAGATACATTTTTTAACCGCACACGGTACACAGGAGATGTGTTACTGGTAATGTCGCTGTCAGAAGCGAATACTGTCTATTGAAAAAGTACACTGTATGTTACTGATATATTTTTTCAGCACACACGGTACACTGAAGATGTGACACTGGTAATGTTATTGTCAGAAGTGGACACCGTCTATAAAAAAAAGTACACTGTATGTCACTGATAATTCTTTTTAGCACACACGTTACACTACAGATGTTGTGTTTCTAATGTCACTGTCCGCAGCGGACACCGTCTAGGGAAAAAGTACACTGGATGTCACAGATATTTTTGGGATGCGCACACTTTACACAGGAGATGTGGCACAGATAATTTGAATCTCCGCAACAGCCTATTAGACACTATTTAATGCAGGATGCACTAAAAATATATATTGCTGCTGCTACACACAATAGTCCTTAAAAGAACTTTTGGGTCTGTAAAGTTTTAGCAATTTAGTGCAGGTTGCACTAAAAATGTATATTGCTGCTGCCACACACACAATGGTCCTTAAAAGGACTTTTGAGTCTGTAAACTTTTAGAAATTTAGAGCAGGTTGCGCTACAAATATATATTGCTGCTGTCACTCACAATAGTCCTTAAAAGGACTTTTGGGTCTCTGAAAAGTTTTCCTAATAAGAATAGTCCAATATCACTCCCTACACTGTCTGTCACTTCCTATGCACAGCTCTCCTGACTAAGACTGAGCCGAGCATGTGCCATCGGGTGCTATATAGCACCCGATGATGCGTTCTGGCCAGTCAATTACTGTAATGCCCGTAACCACCATGGCTACGGCATTACAGTGAGGGCAGTACTTACCTGCATGTTTATTGGCTATGAAGCAGTCTCAAGCATTGCGCTCGAGCACATGTGCCAAGCATAGTGATGCTTGATGCGAACTGGTGTTCGGTCGAGCATGCTTGCTGAACACTAACGATCACCCCTAAAAAAGAGTGAAAAAACAAAATTAAAAATCCTTTTATCAAAAATATACTTTATCTAAAATACCACACAGAGGACCCAAATTCATATCACTAAACAATACACTATAAACTGACAAGCAAGATCGTAACAATGTTTTGAACTTTTGACTTTCAGGCTCCATATCTCACCATCCACTACAGCTTTGAACATGAGACTACTATCATTTTATAGACAATCATCTTGGCTATTTCATACATAAACAGGACTTGCAACTATTTAGCAAATGATTAGTTATGCTGATTCTTGTAACTGCAGCTCAGTGTGTTATTGGGTTGATTCCAAAGTAAAAGGTCACTGGTTCGAATCCCAGAGCAGCCATGAAGAAGATTTCTCATCGATAGTGGTATCTCGGCCAAGAAAATTGCTAAACTGCATCATCTGAGTGCCATAAATGTTGGAAGAATACGGAATGAAGTCTGTCCCTCCATTCCAAAGCCAAGAGGTGGATGTCCATACTGTCATGGATCACCGCCCCTACTGTGAGAATGGTGAGAAGATCGGATAGACTTGCTGCACATGAGGCTATCTGACAGGTCTTTCTGTTTTCCTCTATGTATGTTGTTGTTTGGCAGGATATCACCTCACCTCAGGTGCCGCTCATTATCAGTGATGATGCTCTATTTAGGCCCGCCTCACACTGCTAACCATGCGGTTAAAACTTTCTGCTTGAGCTTGGTTTTATTGGGTCTCCTGCTTCTCCATACTCCTCTAAGCTAAGTACTTGTTGCCTTCACTGTTTGTTATTCTCTGGTGTGTGTTATTTCTAGGCCTCAGGGAGACACAGGTTCCTTCATCTGGGGAGGAACCAGCAGTCTCGTCTCCTGCTCCCTATTCTAGGGATTGTCAGTTCATGCAGGGCTTTAGGTATCCGACGTATGAGTATTTCCACCTTCAGGATCTGCTCATACTGGCAGGAGTTAGGGAGAGACCTAGGGGTTGCTAAGAGGTCACCATCCCTCTTGCTTAGTTTTAGAGGCCTAGATTGTTGTACTTACATTGTTGTGTGTATTTGGTGTTTTCCCCTCCCCATCACCCGTGACATTATCAACCTCACAAAAAAACATTATAATTTGTTTTATGAGTGCAGCTATGGATAGTGTTTCTGCACTGGTCTATCATATAAGGGGGCTGTCTTTGGAGGTGGCTGACCTCCACACGGCCATTGCACAGTTTTAGAGACCACAGGCTGTGATTTCAGGCAGTGGAAACCAGGCCTGCCCTGAACCAAAGGTTGCTCTCCCGGATAGGTTTTCCGGAGAAAGTAACAATTTTGTTCAGTTCAGGGAGTCGGGCAAATTATATTTCAGACTACGTTCTAACTCTTCTGAGGACTAGAGTCAGAGAGTGGGGATTATTATTTCGTTGTTGAAAGGTGACACTCAGTCTTGGGCTTTCTCTTTGCCGTCCGGTTCACAATCCATTCCGGTTGGTAGATGAATTTTTCAGTGCTCTGGGACTTATCGGTTTTCCTGACCGTATCTAAGTTGCGGGGCTTGTGGCAGGGAGAGCGTTCTGCTGAGTCCTATTGCTCAGAATTTTGGAGGTGGGCAACTGATACGGAGTGGAATGACCCAGCTATCTGTAGTCAATTTTGTCAAGGACTGTCTGAAAACCTGAAGGACGCCTTGGCATTTCACGCAAATCCAAAGTCATTGGAGGTGGCCATGTCTCTGGCTGTGCGTATTGATAGACGACTGAGGTAGAGATCTAAAGTTCCTCTGGCCCGGGACGTATTATCATACGGGGAAGCAGTCTCTTTTGACACTCTGGGTAAAGAGACACTCGAGTTTGTGTCTGGTGATGAGCCAGTGCAATTGGGTCAGGTCACACCTGGACCAGGTGATAAAAACGTTAGTGTGAAGCAGTGACAGGCCTCATGGCTGATAGGAGAGAGGAATGGCAGGATTATCCATCTCTTTCCCATCAGTGGGCATGCTTGAGGCAGCAACAGGTGCCACAATCAACAGAGCATAAAGCTGTCCTCAAAGTGAGATGGGTGTGTCTTGTGTTGTACAGAATCCTGGAGTGGTTCTGTGTGTGGTCTGAGCTGGGAGTGCTGAGAGACCACGAGGCTGAGATTAGCGAAAAGTTTGGGGGGTCCCGCGACGCCTAGGGATAAGGGCCGCATGGTCAGCGTTGGGCGGACGACTAGACCACAAACCCCCAAAAGACACCGGTGAGGTAACAGCCAGGAGGCTGATGGACATTAGGCTGGGAAAGCCGCATGGGTTCTGTGTGTGTGAACGGTGACTTAGGTGAGTCAGGGACACACTGTGTTGAGTTAGAGCCCAGCCGGGCAGGTGTTTGTTTTGATTTATTTATGTTGATGCTGGGACAATAAAGCAATGTTTGGCCCCTAAAGCTGCGGTGGACGACAATCTGTGTGTGAATGATCCTCGAGACCAGAGCTAATCCCTTACATTAGGCTCAAGAAAAGACTTTGCTTTTTCTGTGGTAAAGGAGGACATTTTGTTGTTTGTCCTTATGTTAAATATCAAGGTGAAAAGGAAAAAAAAATCCTAGTGTGTCTAGTCCTCTTTTCACTCTTGGTAGTTTGGATGGGGAAGTTGAGAATGTACTTTTGTCTTTTACCAGTAGTACCCAATTTCTCCTGCCCGCTAAGGTGGTGCTAGAGGAAATGGAAGTATTTATTGACAGTGGGGCAGGGGTTGATCTAGTGGATGGCAAGTTTGTCCGTATGCATGGTTTGACAACAGTGCATTAGACAAAAATATTTCTGTGTTTGCGATTGATTCCGCTCCTCTCTCTCTCTCAAAAGTGTCTGTCTCAAATGGTGCAGGACATTTGCATAAAGGTGGGAGATACTCATACTGAATCCATTTCATGTTTTGTTATGTAGGGTTTGCCTGCTCCTCTGGTGTTAAGGTTACCATGGTTAACCAAACTTAACCTTACTATCGATTGGCAAGCGAGACAGATTCTCAATTGGAGTGATTTTTGCCTTGACAACTGTCTTAGCACGTCGCTTTCTGTTGTAACTACTATAATGTTACCCCCTTTTCTTTTGGATTTTTCTGATGTATTCTCTAAATGTGGAGACCAGGAATTGCCCCCTCATGATTGAACCGTCAATCTTATTCTCGGAGCTAGATTGCCAAAGTCTCGGTTGTATAATCACCGAGAGTTTGGCTAAAGGTCATATTAGACCATTCAAATCACCAATGCCAGCGGGGTTCTTCTTTGTTAAAAAAAAGGATGGAACTCTTAGGCCATGTTTGGACTTCCGTGAGCTTAATCACATCACTATCCGTAATCCCTATCCCCTTCTTTTGATCCCAGATTTATTTAATCAGATTGTCGGCGCCAAGGTGTTCTCTAAGTTGTATTTGAGGGGGGCATATAATCTGATAAGGGTCAAGGAAGGTGACGAATGGAAAACAGCCTTTAATACTCCTGAGGGTCATTTTGAGAATCGTTTCATGCCTTTTGGGTTTTCCAATGCTCCTGCAGTTTTTTAACACTTCATCAATGACATCTTTCATCATCTGGTGGGCAGGTTTGTGATGGTTTATCTGAATGATATTTAAATTTTTTCTCCTGATATGGAGATGCATAAGGATCACGTGAGACAGGTCTTACAGATCCTAAGAGAGAATAAATTGTATGCCAAAATGGAGAAGTGTGTATTTGCGGTCCCAGAAGTGCAATTCCTGTGGTACCTACTCTCATTTTTGCGTTTTCGTACGGATCCAGAAAAGTCTGTGCTGTGTTGGCCTGGAATCGACCCGAAGATATGAAGGCACTCATGCGATTTTTGGGGTTCACTAACTACTACAGTAAATTTATCTTGAATTACTCAACTGTTGTTAACCATTAACTGATATGACTAAGAAAGGCGCAGATTTCTCAGTCTGGTCTGAAGAAGCATTGCATGCTTTTTCAGCAATAAAGGAATGTTTCGCTTATGCTCCTATTTTGTTACAACCGGATGTGTCACAACCATTTATTGTTGAAGTTGACGCGTCAGAGGTAGGGGTTGGAGCAGTCTTGTCACAGGTTTCTTCTCCGAGCAAATGGCGCCCTTGTGCTTTTTCCTCTATAAAGCTGATAGGGTGGTTGTTTCCGCCCTTTATCCTGAACTTGAGGCAGAGGTGTTGGAGGCCCAGCGAGAGACACCTAATTCCTGTCCTCCAGGGAAGTTGTTTGTCCCTTCGGAACTACGACACAAGGTGTTTAAGGAACATCAAGATACTGTTCTAACGGGACACCATGGGAGCAGATCCACTGTGGATCTCATTCCTTAAAGATTCTGGTGGCCCAGGTTACGTAAATGTGTTGAGGGCTATTTGGCAACTTGTGAGACTTGTGCGCGTGCTAAGGTGGCTCATACTCAGCCTTCAGGATCTCTACTTCCCTTGTCTATCCCATCCCGACTGTGGAATTATTTGTCCATGGACTTTATCACAGATTTGCCTAATTCTTCTGGGAAAACTGATTCTGGTGGTTGTTGACCGCTTCAGCAAGATGGCACACTTTATATTATTATCATGTTTACCTAGTGCCAAAACTCTCCTTCAAGTGTTTGTCGATAACATTGGGAAACTACAAGGCATTCCCTCTGATGTGGTGTCTGATAGAGGGACTCAATTTGTTTCCAGATTCTGTAGGGTGTTCTGTACTCGTCTGGGGGTCCAATTGTCCTTCTATTCGGCTTTTCGTCCTCAGTCGAACGGCAGACTGAGCGCACTCATCAGAATCTGGAGACTTATTTGAGATGTTTTGTCTCTGAGAATCAAGAGGAGTGGTCTTCATTTTTGTTGTTGGCTGAGTTTGCCATAAATAACAGTAGCCGTTTTTTGGTGCATATGGCTTCCATCCGCAGTTTGGCACATTTTCTGGTACTGATACGTCTGGTATACCTGAAAAGGAAAGATTCTCCTCTTTGCTGTCATCTATTTGGCGTAAGATTCAAAACAATTTAAATAAAATGGGCAAAATGTATAAACGTATGCTGACAAGAGACGTGTGAGTGGTCCGGACCTGAGTGGGTGATTCTGTGTGGCTGTCCACAAGAAACATTAAGTTGAAGGTACCCTCTTGGAAGTTGGGGCCAAGGTTTATTGGGCCATACAAGATCTCTGCCATTATTAATCCGGTTGCTTTTCGTCTTGAGATTCCGCAGGCTTTGAAGATTCATAACGTGTTTTACAAGTCATTGTTGAAAAGGTATGTTGAACCTGCTAAACCCTCCTCCCTGCCACCACCTCCTGTCATGTTGCATGGTAATCTTGAGTTTCAGATTGCCAGGACAGTGAACTCACGTGTTCTTTCGTGGATCTGTTCAATACCTCGTGCACTGGAGGGGGTACGGTCCAGAGGAAATAATGTGGGTTCCTGCGACTGAAATGAGTGCCAGTCACCGTGAGGGCCTTTCACAGGGCCCATCCTGATAAAGTCGGTCCTGGGTGTACGGAGGCCACCCGTAGAAGAGGAAGTATTGTCACAGTCCCTCCTGTGAGAGAGGTGAGAAGATCGGATAGACTTGCTGCATCTGACAGGTCTCTCTGTTTTCCTCTATGTATGTTCTTTGGCAGGATCTCACCTCTCCTCGGGTGCCACTCGTTATCAGTGATGATGCTTTATTTAGGTCCGCCTCACACTGCTTTCATGCGGTTAAAACTTTCTGCTTGTTGCTAGACCTTGGTTGTATTAGATCTCCTGCTTCTCCATACTCCTCTAATCTAAGTACTTGTTGCCTTCACTGTTTGTTATTCTCTGGTGTGTGTTATTTTTAGGCCTTAGGGAGACGCAGGTTTCTTCATCTGGGGAGGAACCAGCAGTCTCGTCTTCTATTCCCTTTTCTAGGGCTCATCAATTTATGTAGGGCTTTAGGTATCCGGTGTATGAGTATTTCCACCTTCAGGATCTGCTCATGGTGGCAGGAGTTAGGGAGAGGCCTAGGGATTGCTAGGAGGTCAACAAGTCGGCCCATCACAAGGTCTATCAGTTCTGGCATGACAAACACGGCAATAGAGGTGGTATGCCTTGTAATTGTCCATGCAAGCACTGTGCAACACACATAGCACAAGTCTGGAATGGTGGCTCGAAAAAGGGTGAAGAAAACTACGAACAGTGGACAGTAGAAGATTGGAAACGGGTGATTTGGAGCGATGAGACGAAAGTCAATAGAATGGACTCTGATGGGTGCAAATAGGTCTGGAAGAAACAAAAGAATAGGGGCTAACAGACTGAGTAACTGAAGGAAGTGTCATGTTCGGTATGTGTATGAAAAGGATGACATAGTATTCTGGCAGGACAATGAGCCAAAGCACGCATCAAGATTGGCGAAAAATGGTTCAATGAAGTAGGGGTACTAGATTGGCACCCACAGTCCCCAGACCTCAACCCAATCGAACACTCGTGGGTAGAGTGGAGGAAAAAGCTGTATTTGTACCCAAGTGAGTCGACCAGTATGCACCAACATTGGGAACGTGTATAAGAGACCTGGGAACAGATTTCGGTTAAGACATGCTCGAATCTGATCGAGGGCATGCCCAGAAGGATTCTGGTAGTGTTGAAAGCCAGAAGTGGATTTATAAAATACTTAAATTACATTTTGAATTTTAGGAGGAAAATAGTAACAATTAATTTACATGACAAGAATATGCGTAACTAATCAAATGCTAAATAGCTGCAAGTCCAATTTATGAATGAGATAAAATGATGGTAGTCTCAAGTTCGAAGCTCTACTGGATGGTGAGATATGGAACCTTTAAGTCAAAAGCTCAAAACATTGTTACCCTTTTGCTTGCCATTGTTTATTATACAGACATCTATATCTTATCTATGGAGAACCAATCACTTAGATCCTAAAAGGACCAGGAGGGCAAAAAAAGTATTGAGCAAATGGCACCAAAACCGATGTTCTTATAAAGGCCATTTCTAGTGACTGTATCAAGAGCAAAAATCCATTTCAACTCATTCCTTGCTAGGATCTTTTTTCCAATTGCCTCCCCTCACAGACACTAGCACTTGATAGATCCCTTTGAAGCAAAAGAAAAGGAGAGCTATTGCAAATTATAAAATTCTTTGAAGTGACTAGGATAGTTTTCAGCAAGGAGATACCTGGTTCTTTCCTTGCACTTTCTATCCCCAGCACATGTTATTTGAATTGATGATAAAGTTGTCTGGACGTCAATATACTGCAGGGACATGTAGCACAATAAATCACAGCTACTGAACTACACAAAATAGCATACATAATTTTATTTTCTTTATGTCCAGTGGAATCCTGAAAGTGACTGGTGCTGCCACATTAGCCCATACCACACAATCTCCACATTGTCTGGACTGGCCATCTACATCCCCAGCAACTGAAGACCTGTTCTATTTTTGAACCCAGATAATAACTCCGCGCCAAGCTGTCTTTTCAAATTCTCTGTAATCTAAGGTTTTGGAAGCAAATACCTGAAGAGGGAGAGATCCATCTACAGGAGATCCCAATAGTTGGTCAATGCTTGTACATATCCCTCCAGCGAGAATTATAGCCAGATGAGACCTTACTTGCTCATCCTTCTTCAGTTGTTTTCCTGATTACATAAAGAAACCCTCTCTCTTCAATTTTTCAGAGCTATTTCCTTCTTTTATGGGCAGTGAATTTGAACCCACTGTGCCAACCATCCAGTTTGACTTTGGGCTAGTCCTGAGGGCATTAACCTTTTTCCCCTACTTTTCCCCCTTAATCCATTATACAGCAATCTGGCCTTCACTGCAGCAGAGCCACCAGGCATCTTCCGCTTAAAATAGGCCCAGTGTTTTTGGCTGCTGACCAATTGGGGTCAGAGACACCAGTGCCTAGCACTGAGGGATCAGGAAATAGACGTAATCAGGAAACTTGCAGAGTTCAGGGCAGGCAGAGTACATATGTATCCATGAAACGGTCCAAAGGTCAGGTCAGGTGACTCAGTACGGTAAACTGGCATGGGTTAGGGGGAAGTGACTGAGGATCCAGGAAATAGACAGAAGTCAGTACACAGACAAATAGATTATATCTCATTTGCAGGCCCTAGCAAAAAATTGAAACAAAAAGGAATCTAAAGGATTAATCAGGAAAGGGTTAGAACAAACAGCACAAAATATATAGGAGAGCTGATGAGCTAATTAGTCAAACAGCTGAACACAGAACAAAAAGAGGAATTAACCCTTGCAAGACTGCAGAGAGAAGCTCAATTAAAATACAATAATACAAAGAGAAAGCAACCTAGTAGCTAGGCTGCTGCCAGCAGCATAAGACACAGACATCTGGTGGCTGTCCCAAGACAGAAGCTAGGTGAGTGATGGGATGCTCATGCCCTCCCCGGATAGCAGGTCATACAGTGCACTATGACACCTTCCTATACAAATTAGACATAATAAGTTTGTTTTTATCGTTTTGGAACTAGACATTAAGGAAGTCCATATGATCTAATTCCACCTTACAGGTAAGTGTGATATTGAGATCATTGTTGTTGAAGCCCTAAATAGGTGACACAAAGTCCTGTCAGATGATATCATCAATATATTTGCCCCACACTTGAACCTTTTTAATCATTGGTACAGACTCAGTGAGGATGATCTTTCTCACAAGCTGTCCCCATTGCAGTACCCTGGAGCAGTAGAAAAAATGTCTACTTAAAATCCCCCAAAAAAAATTATGCATCAATGCAAATTTAAAAATTTTAAACTCACTCATTGCATGATCCAGATCATTAATAGGTGTCTAACTGCAGCCAACCCGAGTGGTGAAAAGAAGTATAAAGAGACTCGACATCGCAAGTAGCATATTCTGATCCACTTGGACCACAACCAGTCTCTGTAAATAATTTGTAGTGCTCTTAAAGTAAGAAGGTAATACCTCAACTAAAGACCGTAGAATATGATCAATCCACTTACAAATAGGGTCGCAGATTTTGTTCATCCCGACACAATTGGATGATCCTGAGGGCAGGTGGCATGTTTATAAATTCTTTGTAACATACTGTATATAAAAAGTCGAAACTGATGGGTTTTTTTAAGAGCAGACATTCCTACTGATTCTTGATAATTGCACAGTTATCCAAGGCCCTGTGTTAGATTGAAGATAGTTCAGTTTGAAGTTTAACAGCAGGTGGAATACCTTAGTTCTCAATGGCCTCTTTCTTGTACGTTTTACACGGCCCAAGTACCACATTCCCTCCCGGGATTAATCAATATATCCCTATCTTAGTTCTTTAGTGTACTAGCAAGCAGTGCCCGCCTCTTAGCCCCATACATATATGAATTATATGTGGTTTTAATATTTTTATAATTTTACAACCAGACATTGTTGTTATTTAGTTATTATTCAAATATGACCACACCTCATTGGTACTTTTTGTTTTTTAAGGGTAGATGACGATTAAAGTGTAACCCTTGGTGGAAGCAAGGTGGATTGTACATGGGGGTTGTTTGGTGCTTCCAAACTGGTCTATATATTCTATTTTTCTTATGTGCATATTGCTTTTATTTGATATATTTGCCATAGCTTCCCATTTTTTGGAATTGTGAGAGTTTAATATTGTATACAGCCCTATATTTAGTCTAATTATGTCACAGGGCACACAGGATCACAGGACAGTTTGTGGTTTACACGTGTTGCTGTGCATGTTGGATGCCTCCATCCTTGCGTACTGGCTGTGGGACAACTCCGGTATGCTGGTTGCTTGGGTGGTGCATGCTGGTTGCTTGGGTAGTGCATACTGGCTGTCACCTTCTGTGTGTGAACTGTGTTCTGTGTATCTGTGTTTTCCCTGTGATTTGTATGCTCTGTGTACTGGTTTGCTCTGTCTTCACATAGGGTTAATGTTTCCCTGTGTCTGATTATCAGGTGATCAGCTGCCTTAATTGCCCTTGCTATATTGACCTGTGAGCTGTGTGCTTGAGACAATCTTTCTCCACCTTGGCTGTATGAAGGATGTTTGCTTCTGACCTGGGTGTTTGTCATCTGCCCTGATCTGTGTGGTTGCCTGGTAATTCATCGATGTCACCTTGTCTCGATGTCACTCTATCACTATATCACTTTTTTTTTTTTTTTGGGTGTAATATTACCATTTTTTATTGAATTTTTCATAGAAACAACTATGAGTAACAGACAGTAGCAGTAACAGTTACAAGTATGGTTGCATATAAAAGTACAGGCAATGGAGTGGCAGTACAATAAGCAATTATCACATAGAGAAGTGTGCGGGTCAAATGTATATAGCGTATGTAAACAGAACATAGGAACTGCTGAAATGTTGGTATGCCAGGAATAATTGTGTTGGTCCTTATAACAGAAGGCATATGCTGGCTGTTTTCAGGTAGTGTATCCCAACAACTTTATATTAGTACCCATCACCTCATGTTGAAACAAAGGGTCTAGTTGAGGTTAATAGAGTAAGAAGCGATTAATAATCATTGAGAAGGAGAAAAGGGTCCTCAAATAACCAGTAGCTACCAGTGGGGAGATAGGGATAGTCAAGCTGAGTAGACAGGGGTAAGCTCGATGATACTTGGTAGATGGGGGGGGGGGTTGAGGGATAGGAGGATGCCGGGCAAGATGGAGCGGGGGCAAGTTAAGAGGGGTTGGGGAATCTATAGGATTTCCACTTGTTCCAGAGTTTAAGAAAGGTAAGATGGGTACGGGATTCCCAAGATGACAATTCTTCAAAGCGATAGATTTGGTCTACCTTCAGCTTCCAAAGTTCAAGGTCTGGGAGGGAGGTCTGGAGCCAATATTTGGGAATAAGGAGACCTGCTGCAATCAACAGCTGTCAAAAGGGATATGGCAAATGTATTGGTGGTTGGTTGACGTTAAATGACAGGAGAGCAATCGATGGGGACATGGTTATTGTAGTTTGACAAATTTGGTTAGCATGATGGAATATGTCGGTCCACCATTTGTAAATCTTCGTGCATTCCCACCAAAGGTGGATAAATGTCCCTCTTTCCTCTTTACTAGAGTTTAGTGAACACCTAGACGTTCGGGTTCGAGAAGTTCGGCCGAACTTCACGAAAATGTTCGGGTTCAGGATCCGAACTCGACCCGACCTTCACCCCGAACCCCATTGAAGTGAATTGTGACCCAAACTTTTGGGCACTTAAATGGCTTTAAAATAGCCCTGGAAAGGGCTAGAGGGCTGCAAAAGGCAGCAAAATGTAGGGAAATGCCCTGCAAACATATGTGAATAGGGAAATGACTTAAAATAAAATTAAATAAAATACAGAAAAATAATAAATAAACATTCTAAACTTGAGCCCAAGTGAGAGACAGTGACACCTGTCACCCAGGAAACAGAGGATGTGGCAGCAACGCCACCACATCTGTCATTGTCACCAAGCATCTCCACCAAATCCCATGGAAGTGTTCAGCTATCAGCTGTCCATCTACCAAACACTGGAGAGAAAAAGAAATAGAAAGAGGAAGTACCCCCCTACCCATGGCTCTGAATGCCTTATTTCAAACTTCCTGGTCTTTTGAAATGCTGTCATTCTGTCTGGTGGACAGTTTTAAAAACCTTATGGCGGTGGCTATCCCACAGTACGTGTATCCCAGCCGCCGCTACTTTTGCAGGCGAGCCATCCCTTCCCTGCACAACCAAGTGGTGGACAAAATCAAGTGTGCACTGCGCAACGCTATCTGTGGGAACACATAACCAACAACACAGTGGGTAAAAGTAGGCGGATAGCATTTTTGCGAATGTCCTTCTGCCCCCGAGGATTGCTGGGCATTTCTCTTTGTATCCTGTTACCTCCTCCTCCTACTACTACTCAGCGTAACACCTTCACAACCCACAGTAGCGCAGCCAGAGGAAACGACAGCAGGTTGTTTTAAAACTTGTGTGTTTGTGGGACAAACCCTGCAACGCGCAGGAGCTGTGGACAGGCATGGAACAACAGACCGACCATTGGTTGGTGCCACTGAGCCTCCAGCCCGGCCTGGTGTTGTGCGCTAATGGGCGAAATATACTAGCAGGTCTGGGCCTAGCCGGTTTGACACACACCCCCTGCCTGCCACATGTGCTGAATTTGGGGTGCAGAAATTCCTAAACACCAGACAGTGAAAATCAATTTAGTTAATCGAACACCAACAACCCCCCCCCCTTTCACTCAAACCATTAACAAACTATTTACAAATTTTCTTAAAAATATATTAAAATAACTATAATGCAGCTAAACTTACTATATAAACAAAAAAAAACTATATACACGGCTTATCGTTAACTTAAGGCCAGTGACATCCAAGTGGCTCGAAGGGTGGGTTCCTGCACCAACATAGTCCCTGGCCTGGAACACAATTGTCCATCCAGGGCACAGTTCTGGAGCATGAGGAGGATAAGTAGGATGAGGAGGAACCGTGTTCTCAGCAGGGTGGCAACCAAGCCAGCTCACGGGCAGCTGAGTCACCATCAGCACCTCATAAGGATGGGTTAGCATTGGCGAAATGTGGGAAAGCTTTGTCATCACGCCACAACAACCTGCACCACCAGCAGATCTGGAACGTCTTAGCAGGAGGCAGCATTTCAGTAACATGGTGGAAGAGTACACGTACTTACTGATGGGTTTTCCCAGGGGCGTAGCTGCAGCACACTGTTTTGGGTTTTTGAGGACTAAAAGACTTTGTCTGGGCCCCCTCAACAGTATTATACAATTAAATTAGATAAAGTGGCAGTATAGACAGTGTAGAAAGTGGATGGAAAATAAACCCAAACAGCCTCACACCCTACACACTCAACACCCCCCCTTGCTTTTCACTCAAACAATTAACAAGCTATTTACAAATTTACTTAAAAACATATTAAAATAACTATAAGGCAGCTAAACTAACCATATAAAGAAACAAAACTATATACACGCCTTATCCTTAACTTAAGACCAACCAAATACAAGTGGCTCGGAGGGTGGGTATCTGCACCAACATAGGCCCTGGCCTGGAACACAATTGTCCAGCCAGGGCACAGTTCTGGAGGATGAGGAGTAGGAGGTAGTGATTTCGCGAACATAAAATTTTCCGTTCGCGAACAGCAAACGCGAACTTCCGCAAATGTTCGCGAACGGGCGAACCGGGCGAACCGCCATAGACTTCAATTGGCAGGCGATTTTTAAAACCCACAGGGACTCTTTCTGGCCACAATAGTGATGGGAAAGTTGTTTCAAGGGGTCTAACACCTGGACTGTGGCATGCTGAAGGGGGATCTATGGCAAAACTCCCATGGAAAATTAAGTAGTGGACGCAGAGTCGGGTTTTAATCCATAAAGGGCATAAATCAACTAACATTCCTAAACTGTTTGGAATAATGCGTTTTAAAACATCCAGTGTGTGTATACGATCAGGTATGATGTTGTATCGATCAGGTAGTGTAAGGGTTACGCCCGCTTCACAGACATTGACAGACCAAACTCCCCTTTTAATGCACCGCAAACAGTTCATTTGCACAACCGCAAACTCCCCATTTGCACAAGGTTGGATTTCAAGCTAGCCACGTCCCGGTGATGTCATTGAAGGTTTCTTCCTCTACCCAGCCACATACAACACCAAGGGTCCCCAAAAGGTGAATTGAATTGATTTTTCGAACGGGGAGATGGTAAAAAAAACGTTAGCTCCCTCCCCTTTGTTTTTATCCACGGTCACTGCGTCTGCGCCGTGCAATTTACTGTCACACCCGATATGAGTGGTATTTTCTGTAGTAGTATTCTCATCAGTTTAATCCCTTTAACGTCCCCAATCTGGGGGCCATTTATTGAATAGATTTTTAGAACGGGGAGATAGTTAAAAATACGCTGGCTCCCTCCACTCTGTTTTAATCCACGGTCACTGCGTCTACGCCGTGCAATTTACTGTCACACCCGATATGAGTGGTATTTTCTGTAGTACTATTCTCATCAGTTTAATCCCTCTAACGTCCCCAATCTGGGGGCCATTTATTGAATAGATTTTTCGAACGGGGAGATAGTTAAAAAAACGCTGGCTCCCTCCACTCTGTTTTAATCCACGGTCACTGCGTCTGCGCCGTGCAATTTACTGTCACACGCGATATGAGTGGTATTTTCTGTAGTACTATTCTCATCAGTTTAATCCCTCTAACGTCCCCAATCTGGGGGCCATTTATTGAATAGATTTTTCGAACGGGGAGATGGTTAAAAAAACACTGGCTCCCTCCACTCTGTTTTAATCCACGGTGACTGCGTCTGCGCCGTGCAATTTAATGTCACACCGGATATGAGTGGTATTTTCTGTCGTACTATTCTCATCAGTTTAATCCCTTTAACGTCCCCAATCCGGGGGCCATTTATTGAATAGATTTTTCGAACGGGGAGATGGATAAAAAAACGCTGGCTCCCTCCACTCTGTTTTAATCCACGGTGACTGCGTCTGCGCCGTGCAATTTACTGTCACACCCGATATGAGTGGTATTTTCTGTAGTACTATTCTCATCAGTTTAATCCCTCTAACGTCCCCAATCTGGGGGCCATTTATTGAATAGATTTTTCGAACGGGGAGATGGTTAAAAAAACACTGGCTCCCTCCACTCTGTTTTAATCCACGGTGACTGCGTCTGCGCCGTGCAATTTAATGTCACACCGGATATGAGTGGTATTTTCTGTCGTACTATTCTCATCAGTTTAATCCCTTTAACGTCCCCAATCTGGGGGCCATTTATTGAATAGATTTTTCGAACGGGGAGATGGATAAAAAAACGCTGGCTCCCTCCACTCTGTTTTAATCCACGGTGACTGTGTCTGCGCCGTGCAATTTACTGTCACACCCGATATGAGTGGTATTTTCTGTAGTACTATTCTCATCAGTTTAATCCCTCTAACGTCCCCAATCTGGGGGCCATTTATTGAATAGATTTTTCGAACGGGGAGATAGTTAAAAAAACGCTGGCTCCCTCCACTCTGTTTTAATCCACGGTCACTGCGTCTGCGCCGTGCAATTTACTGTCACACCCGATATGAGTGGTATTTTCTGTAGTACTATTCTCATCAGTTTAATCCCTCTAACGTCCCTAATCTGAGGGCCATTTATTGAATAGATTTTCGAACGGGAGATGGTTAAAAAAACACTGGCTCCCTCCACTCTGTTTTAATCCACGGTGACTGCGTCTGCGCCGTGCAATTTAATGTCACACCGGATATGAGTGGTATTTTCTGTAGTACTATTCTCATCAGTTTAATCCCTCTAACGTCCCCAATCTGGGGGCCATTTATTGAATAGATTTTTCGAACGGGGAGATGGTTAAAAAAACGCTGGCTCCCTCCACTCTGTTTTAATCCACGGTCACTGCGTCTGCGCTGTGCAATTTTCTGTCACACCCGATATGAGTGGTATTTTCTGTAGTACTATTCTCATCAGTTTAATCCCTCTAACGTCCCCGACTCCCCAATCTGGGGGCCATTTATTAAATAGATTTTTCGAACGGGGAGATGGTTAAAAAAACGCTGGCTCTCTCCACTCTGTTTTAATCCACGGTGACTGCGTCTGCGCCGTGCAATTTACTGTCACACCCGATATGAGTGGTATTTTCTGTAGTACTATTCTCATCAGTTTAATCCCTCTAACGTCCCCAATCTGGGGGCCATTTATTGAATAGATTTTTCGAACGGGGAGATGGTTAAAAAAACGCTTGCTCCCTCCACTCTGTTTTAATCCACGGTCACTGCGTCTGCGCCGTGCAATTTACTGTCACACCCGATATGAGTGGTATTTTCTGTAGTACTATTCTCATCAGTTTAATCCCTGTTACCTCCCATATCAGGGATTGCCTTTTGTGAAAAAAAATTTAGGCCGGGTACCTTCGACTGCCTTCACAGTGACAGACCAAACTCTCATACACCAAACTGAATTGATTTCAGGAACCGGGAGATGGAAAAAGCAGCTTGGTCGGTCCTCTTACTCCCAAATTGGGGCACTGCGCGTGCACAGAGCAATGTGCTGTGACACCCTATATGAGTGATGTCTTAACTAGTACTATTCCTATCAGTTTAATCCCTGTTACGGACCCTATCCGGTCGAATTGATTAACCATTGTCGAATTAGCGAACCATTGCGACATCATGAAATAATTTAGTTCTGAGCTCTGTACTTGCTTTGTATTGGAATTGATGGGGATTTTTTTAATTGCCTGCATCATTTCTAATAAAGTATTAAGAGACTTTATTATGATTTTTTATTTTATGTATTAAAAACCCATACAACATATAAAAAAAAAGGTAAATTAATGTTTTTTCTATGAAATATTATCCAGCCGTCCGATCGCTTTTGGTCTGACCATAATGAAGCAACGGCCTTATCATCTGGGGTGTGGCAACATTGCCAACACACTTATAGAGGTGATGATTGCTTCATTGTGATACGCAAGCCCCTTCACCACAACAAGGTAACGATCACGAAGGGAATTGACACTTGTATGTGCCTTTTTTTTGGTTTGTTTTTGCAGCCACAGTGCTGCACCATAGGACAGAAAAATTAGGCATGTACACATGCCTGAAAAATAATGGCATTGTTGCAGCCGCTATTGTAGCAGCGGCCGGAAAAATTTATGTTTTCCAGGCAGAAAAGTGACTAAAACATTGCGGCTTGAACCCTAGTTGGTGGTGGAGAATTCACGAAAGTCATCCGGTATGCAGACATTAAATACAGCAGCGTGGGGACCATTTTGAGGCCAAGGCATGTAATCAGGCCTTTTGTTATTCAAACGTATCCCCCACTGTCAGTCCCTTCGGGATCCATGCCTCATTCATCTTTATGAAGGTGAGGTAATCAACACTTTTTTAACCGAGACGACTTCTCTTGTCAGTGACAATGCCTCCTGCTGCACTGAAGGTCGTTTCTGACAGGACACTTGAAGCAGGGCAGGCCAGAAGTTCTATCGCGAACTGGGATAGCTCAGGCCACAGGTCAAGCCTGCACACCCAGTAGTGAAGGGGTTCATTGCTCCTCAGAGTGTCGATATCTGCTGTTAAGGCGAGGTAGTCTGCTACCTGTCGGTCGAGTCGTTCTCTAAGGCTGGATCCCGAAGGGCTGTGGCGATGAGTAGGACTGAAAAAGCTCCGCATGTCCTCCATCAACAACACATCTGTAAATCGTCCAGTCCTTGCCGCCGTAGTAGGAGGAGGATTACACTCACCTCTTCCCCTGTTAGATTCCCGTTGTGCTGTGACATCCCCTTTATAAGCTGTGTAAAGCATATTTTTTAGTTTGGTTTTGAACTGCTGCATCCTTTCCGACTTTCGGTAATTTGGTAACATTTCTGCCACTTTCTGCTTATACCGGGGGTCTAGTAGCGTGGCCACCCAGTACAGATCGTTCTCCTTTATCCTTTTTATACGTGGGTCCCTCAACCGACATGACAGCATGAAAGACCCCATTTGAACAAGGTTGGATGCAGAGCTACTCATTTCCCGTTCCTCGTCCTCACTGATGTCATTGACGGTCTGTTCTTCCCCCCAGCCACGTACAACACCATGGGTCCCAGATAGGTGACAACAACGAGCACCCTGGGGTGCCTGCTGTGGTTGGTCTTCCTCCTCCTCAAAGCCGCCTCATTCCTCCTCTGACTCCTCTTCCTCATACTCCTCTTCCAGCGTTGCTGCAGGTCCGGCAAGCGATGATGACAAGGCTGTTTCTGGTGGTGATGGTGACCACAACTCTTCCTCCTCTTCACGCTCATCTACAGCCTGATCCAGAACTCTTCGCATGAGCACCCTCCAGGAAAAAAACAAATGGGATGAGGTCGCTGATGGTGCCTTCGGTGCGACTGACTAGGTTTGTCACCTCCTCAAAGGACGCATGAGCCTACAGGCATTGCGCATGAGTGTCCAGTAACGTGGCAAAAGATTCCCAGCTCCGCAGAGGCTGTCCTAGCACCCCGGTCATACAAATACTCGTTGACGGCTTTTTCTTGTTGGAGCAGGCGGTCGAACATTAGGAGTGTTGAATTCCAACGTGTCGGGCTGTCGCATATCAAGCGCCTCACTGGCATGTTGTTTCGCCGCTGAATATCGGAAAAGTGCGCCATGGCCGTGTAGGAACGCCTGAAATGGCCACACACCTTCCTGGCCTGCTTGAGGACGTCCTGTAAGCCTGGGTACTTAGACACAAAACGCTGTACGATGAGATTCAACACATGTGCCATGCACGGCACATGTGACAACTTGCCCAAATTTAATGCCGCCAACAGATTGCTTCCATTGTCACACACCACTTTGCCGATCTCCAGTTGGTGCGGGGTCAGCCACTGATCCACCTGTGTGTTCAGGGCGGACAGGAGTGCTGGTCCTGTGTGGCTCTCTGCTTTCAGGCAAGTCAACCCCAAGATAGCGTGACACTGTCGTATCCAGGATGTGGAATAGACCCTGGGGAGCTGGGGGGAATCAGTTGACGTGCAGCCAGATGCCGCAGCAGAAGAGGACTCAGCCGAGGAGGATATAGAAGAGGATGGAGTAGGAGTAGAGGAGGTGGCAGTAGGTCTGCCATCAAGTCGTGGTGGTGTCACCAACTCCGCTGCGGAGCCACGCATTCCATGCTTGTCAGCCGTCAGCAGGTTGACCCAATGCGCAGTATACGTGATATACCTGCCCTGACCGTGCTTTGCAGACCAGGTATCAGTGGTCAGATGGACCCTTGCCCCAACACTGTATGCCAGAGATGCCATGACTTCCTTTTCAATGACATGGTAGAGGTTTGGGATTGCCGTTTTTGAAAAAAAATTTCGTCCGGGTACCTTCCACTGTGGTGTCCCAATAGCGACAAATTTTTTGAAGGCCTCAGACTCTACCAGCTGGTATGGTAAAAGCTGGCGGGCTAAGAGTTCCGTCAAGCCAGCTGTCAGTCGCCGGGCAAGGGGGTGACTTAGTGACATTGGCTTCTTATGCTCAAACATGTCCTTGACAGACACCTGACTGTGGGCAGATGAGCAGGAACTGCTGAAGGTGAGAGATGGAGTGGCGGGTGGTTGAGAGGGGGCAGGGAGGACAGCAGTGGTTGACGTGGCTGAAGATGCTGGACCAGGAGGAGCATGGTGGCTTTGAGTTTGTGTGCTGCTTGTATTCATGTGTTGATCCCATAGGCGTTTGTGATGTGAGATCATGTGCCTTCGCAAAGCAGCCTCCCCCTGCTTCCAACTCGTCTCCTCATTCTCTCTGTCTCCCCTTCTGAACTTCCCCCTCTTCTTCTCTTCGAGCAGGCACCCACGAGGCATCCGTGGACACATCGTCATTATCAACCACTTCACTTGTATCTGACACATCATCATCATCACACTGTGCGTCCATGTGTGTAATCCTGCCTGACTGAGACATATCCCCGTAATCTTACGATTTGATCATGTTTTTGTAAAATTACCATTATGTCCAGAAATCACTACATGTTATCTGTTATTACATCTTTATTCATTTTTCATTTTTCAATTTTTGTATTCTCTTATCACAGTCTGATGAAGGCCATAACTGGGCCGAAACGTCACATTTACTAGTGATATTGCCGCATTTACTCAGAAATAAAAAGCTTCCAAACCGCAGACAAACTGGAGTTCTTTTCTTCATTATACCGGGGCAGGAACCCGACTTCCAGTGGCGGAAACAAGCAGTGTGCCACAACATTTATCTTTGTGGTATAGTGTGCCCACTGCCAGTGCCAACCACTGATACCAGGTGGCACAGTAGCTTGCCGATAAATAAGGCATTTAGTTTTTAGACAGTAGTCTAATTTCAGTTGCTTGCCTGCTGCCAGTGTGTGTCAGGCCCACTTCCACAGACTGTAGTGTGCCGACTGCCAGTGCCCACCACTCATACCGGGTGGCACAGTAGCTTGCCGACAAATAAGGCATTTAATTTTTAGACAGTAGTCTAATTTCAGTTGCTTGCCTGCTGCCAGTGTGTGTCAGGCCCACTTCCACAGACTGTAGTGTGCCCACTGCCAGTGCCCACCACTCATACCGGGTGGCACAGTAGCTTGCCAATAAATATGGCATTTCATTTTTAGACAGTAGTCTAATTTCAGTTGCTTGCCTTCTGCCAGTGTGTGTCAGGCCCACTTCCACTGACTGTAGTGTGCCCACTGCCAGTGCCCACCACTCATACCGGCTGGCACAGGACTTTGCATAAAAAAGGCATTTAATTTTTACACTTTAGTGTAATTTCAGCTGCTTGCCTGCTGCTAGTGTGTGTCAGGCCGACTTCAACTGACTGTAGTGTGCCCACTGCCAGTAACTGGGCCGAAACGTCACATTTACTAGTGATATTGCCGCATTTACTCAGAAATAAAAAGCTTCCAAACCGCAGACAAACTGGAGTTCTTTTCTTCAGTGGGCACACTATAGTCAGTGGAAGTGGGCCTGACACACACTGGCAGCAGGCAAGCAACTGAATTTAGACTACTGGCAGGCAACTAACCTTAGATTAAAGTGTAAAAATTAAATGCCTTTTTTTGATGCAAAGTCCTGTGCCACACGGGATGACAGGGGTGGGCACTGGCAGTGGGCACACTACAGTCTGTGGGCCTGCAGCTCCTCACACACAGGCAGGCCAGGCAACTGCAATATGTATATAAAGGAAAAAAAAAAGCACAGAAGGCAGTTTTATCATTGGCAAAATGTGGAAAAGCTTTGTCATCACGCCACAACAACTTGCATCACCAGCAGATCTAGAACATCTGAGCAGGAGGCAGCATTTAAGCAACATGGTGGAGCAGTACACGTACTGACTGATGGGTCTGCCTAGGGGAATAGCTACAGGGGAAGCAGGGGAAGCAAATGGGGCCGTGACCTAGAAAGGGCCCATCCAGGAGGAGGAGGAGGACTAACAGTATTATAAAATGAAATTATATACAGTGGCAGTATAGACAGTGTAGAAAGTGAAACAGCTGCTGGGCCTGGTCTGAGAGAGCGATCTTTAGTAGCCACAGGTAGTGTTGAGCGAACAGTTCGAGCATAGTTTTCAAAAAAGTTTGGGTTCGGGTTCGTTGTTCGGCGATTATTTCCCACTTTCTGAAGGGCTGCACAGCAGCCAATCAGCTAGCGTTTTACTTCTTGCCCTAAGAGCCCATCACCGCCATGCCTACTAATGGCATGGCTGTGATTGGCCAAGTGCAGCATGTGACCCAGCCTCTATTTAAGCTGGAGTCACGTAGCGCCGCACGTCACACTGCTCTGATTAGTGTAGGGAGAGGACACAGCTTCTGTGTGGGCGAAATTAGGCAGGGAAAAGTCAGCAACAGCACCTAATGAACTGATCGATCTACAGCTGTGAATGATTGAACTTCTGCTAGTTACTTGCTCACTGGTTTTTAGGCTGCACAGAGCATTTTTCTGTCACTTATTTTCTGGGGTGATCGGCGGCCATTTTGTGAATTGTGGTGCACCAGAACAAGCTGCCACCAAGTCCATCAATCCATCAATACTAGTTTTTTTTTTTTTGCTATATCCTACATCAGGGGCTTGGCTATGCTAATTGTCACCCCTAGAAACTCAGGATAGCAATTTCTATATTTTATTAAGGGGTTAAATACAATTGCCCAAATACCAATCCCCTAAATCTGGTGTTCCAGCTTTGGCTAGCCAAGTATAATACTGTCTACTGTCTGGCAAAGGATAGATTATGTTCTGTGGTGAAATTCAATTGCCAAAATAGCAATACCATAAATCAGTGGTTTGAGCTGTGGCTGGCCAAGTTTCATAGTGTCCTGCAAAGGATATATTTTGTTCTGGGGTGAAATTCAATTGCCAAGATAGCAATACCATAAATCAGTGGTTTCAGCTGTGGCTGGCCAAGTTTCATAGTGTACGCAAAAACATATATTTTGTTCTGGGGTGAAATTCAATTGCCAAAATAGCAATACCGTAAATCAGTGGATTCAGCTGTGGCTGGCCAAGAGTCATAGTGTCCGCAAAAACATATATTTTGTTGTGGGGTGAAATTCAGTTGCCAAAATAGCAATACCCTGAATCTGGCGTCCTAGCTGTTGCAGGCCAAGTTTCATAGTAAAAATTTTTATTTTTTGTGGGGTGAAATTCAATTGCCAACATAGCAATACCCTGAATCTGGTGTCCCAGCTGTTGCAGGTCAAGTTTCATAGTGTCCGCAAAAACATATATTTTGTTCTGGGGTGAAATTCAATTACCAAAATAGCAATACCATAAATCAGTGGTTTCAGCTGTGGCTGGCCAAGTTTCATAGTGTCCGCAAAAACATATATTTTGTCCTGGGGTGAAATTCAATTGCCAAAATAGCAATACCATAAATCAGTGCTTTCAGCTGTGGCTGGCCAAGTTTCATAGTGTCCTCAAAAACATATATTTTGTTCTGGGGTGAAATTCAATTGCCAAAATAGCAATACCATAAATCAGTGGTTTCAGCTGTGGCTGGCCAAGTTTCATAGTGTCCTCAAAAACATATATTTTGTTCTGGGGTGAAATTCAATTGCCAAAATAGCAATACCATAAATCAGTGGTTTCAGATGTGGCTGACCAAGATTCATAGTGTCAGCAAAAACATACATTTTGTTGTGGGGTGAAATTCAATTGCCAAAATAGCAATTTCCTGAATCTGGTGTTCCAGCTGTTGCAGGCCAAGTGTAAATCTGTCCATAAAAGGATACCTTTCATCCAGATCCTAAATACTAGCCCTAAAAGAGATATTCCCCTAAATCAGTGGTTACTGCTGTGCCTGGATTAGTGTAATACGCTATAAACAAATAGGCAGATAGTGTTAGGTGCCTTTAAAAAAAGGCCTGAATTTGAAATCAATACATTTTGCCAAATATTTTTTTTCTTATTGTGGTGCTTGGTGAACAGTAACAATGAGGAAAACATCTAGTAAGGGACGCGCACGCGGTCGTTGTGGTGTTAGTGTACCGTCTGGTGCTGGGAGAGGACGTGGCCATTCTGCCACAGCCACACGTCCTAGTGAACCAACTACCTCAGGTTCCAGTACCCGCCAGAATTTACAGCGATATTTGGTGGGGCCCAAAGCCGTTCTAAGGATGGTAAGGCCTGAGCAGGTACAGGCGCTAGTCAATTGGGTGGCCGACAGTGGATCCAGCACGTTCACAACATTATCTCCCACCCAGTCTTCCGCAGAAAGCGCACAGGTGGCACCTGAAAACCAAGCCCATCAGTCTGTCACATCACCCCCATGCATATCAGGGAAACTGTCTGAGCCTCAAGTTATGCAGCAGTCTATTATACTGTTTGAAGACTCAGCTGGCATGGTTTCCCAAGGGAATCCACCTAGCCCTTCCCCAGTGGTGGAAGACATAGAATGCACTGATGCACAACAACAGATGTGTCCTGATGATGAGGACATGTGAATACCACCTCATCGGAGTTTGCACATCTCTGATGATGACGAAACACAGGTGCCAACTGCTGCGTCTTTCTGCAGTATGCAGACCGAACAGGAGGTCAGGAAGGAAGACTGTGTGGAAGACGATGCAGGGGACGATGAGGTCCTAAACTCCACATGGAATGAAGGTCGTGCCACAGACTTTCATGGTTCAGAGGAAGAGGCAGTGGTGAGACCAAGCCAACAGCGTAGCAAAAGAGGGAGCAGGGGGCAAAAGCAGACCAGCCGCCGCCAAGAGAGTTCGTCTGCTACTGGCCACCGCCACCAGGAACCGAGCACCTCAAAGGCAGCTTCAAGGGGTTCCCTGGCATGGCACTTCTTTAAACAATGTGCTGACGACAAGACCCGAGTGGTTTGCACGCTGTGCCATCAGATCCTGAAGCGAGGCATTAACGTTCTGAACCTTAGCACAACCTGCATGACCAGGCATCTACATGCAAAGCATGAACTGCAGTGGTGTAAACACCTTAAAAGCAAGGAACTCACTCAGGCTCCCCCTGCTCCCTCTTCTGCTGCTGCCTCGGCCTCTTCCTCCGCCTCGGGAAGAACAATGGTACCTGCCTCCCACCAAACAGAGGATGTGCCACCGACACCACCACCTGCGTCACCAAGCATCTCCACCATGTCACACGGCAGCGTTCAGCTCTCGAGCCACCCTCGAGCCCTGGGCCTGAATGCCAGCATTTCTAAACTACTGGCCTTTGAAATGTTGTCATTCAGGCTGGTGGACACAGACAGCTTCAAACAGCTGATGTCCATGGCTGCCCCACAGTATGTTGTTCCCAGCCGCCACTACTTCTCCAAGACAGCCGTGCCTTCCCTGCACAACCAAGTATCCGATAAAATCAAGTGTGCTCTGCGCAACGCCAGCTGTGGCGAGGTCCACCTAACCACAGATACATGGACCAGTAAGCACGGCCAGGGACGCTATATCTCCCTAACTGCACATTGGGTAAATGTAGTGGCGGCTGGGCCCCAGGCGGAGAGTTCCTTGGCGCACATCCTTCCATTCTGAAACTCATATGTTTGGGGGACAGGCCCCACACCGCGCAGGAGTTGTGGCGGGGTATTGAACAACAGACCGACCAGTGGTTGCTGCCGGTGGGCCTCAAGCCCGGCCTGGTGGTGTGTAATAATGGGCGAAATCTCGTCGCAGCTCTGTGACTAGCCGGTTTGACGCAGATCCCTTGCCTGGCGCATGTGCTGAATTTGGTGGTGCAGAAGTTCATTCACAACTACCCCGACATGTCAGAGCTGCTGCATAAAGTGAGGGCCGTCTGTGCGCGCTTCCGGCGTTCACATCCTGCCGCTGCTCGCCTGTCTGCTCTATAGCGGAACTTCATCCTTCCCGCTCATCGCCTCATATGCGACGTGCCCACCAGGTGGAACTCCACCTTGCACATGCTGGAGAGACTGTGCGAGCAGCAGCAGGCCATAGTGGAGTTTCAGCTGCAGCACGCACGCATCAGTCGCACTGCAGAACAGCACCACTTCACCACCAATGATTGGGCCTCCATGCGAGACCTGTGTGCCCTGTTGCGCTGTTTCGAGTACTCCACCAACATGGCCAGTGGCGATGACACCGTTATCAGCGTTACAATACCACTTCTATGTCTCCTTGAGAAAACGCTTAGGGCGATGATGGAAGAGGAGGTGGCCCAGGAGGAGGAGGAGGAGGAGGATGAGAGGTCATTTTTAGTACTTTCAGGCCAGTCTGTTAGAAGTGGCTCAGAGGGAGGTTTTTTGCAACAGCAGAGGCCAGGTACAAATGTGGCCAGCCAGGGCCCACTACTGGAGGACGAGGAGGATGAGGAGGAGGTGGAGGAGGATGAAGCAGGTTCACAGCGGGGTGGCACCCGACACAGCTCAGGCCCATCACTGGTGCGTGGCTGGGGAGATACGGAGGACGATGATGATACGCCTCCCACAGAGGACAGCTTGTCCTTACCTCTGGGGAGCCTGGCAAACATGAGCGACTACATGCTGCAGTGCCTGCGCAATGACAGCAGAGTTGCCCACATTTTAACGTGTGTGGACTACTGGGTTGCCACCCTGCTGGATCCCCGGTACAAAGACAATGTGCTCACCTTACTTCCTGTACTGGAGCGTGATAGGAAGATGCGCGAGTACAAGCGCATGCTGGTAGAGGCGCTCCTGAGAGCATTCCCAAATGTCACAGGGGAACAGGTGGAAGCCCAAGGCGAAGGCAGAGGAGGAGCAAGAGGTCGCCAACGCAGCTGTGTCAAGGCCAGCTCCTCTGAGGGCAGGGTTAGCATGGCAGAAATGTGGAAAAGTTTTGTCTCCACGCCACAGCTAACTGCACCACCACCTGATACGGAACGTGTTAGCAGGAGGCAGCATTTCACTAACATGGTTGAACAGTACGTCTGCACACCCCTCCACGTACTGACTGATGGTTCGGCCCCATTCAACTTCTGGGTCTCCAAATTGTCCACGTGGCCAGAGTTAGCATTTTATGCCTTGGATGTGCTGGCCTGCCCGGCAGCCAGCGTTTTGTCTGAAGGTGTAATCAGCACGGCAGGGGGCGTCATTACTGACAAACGCAGCCGCCTGTCCACAGCCAATGTGGAGAAGCTGACGTTCATAAAAATGAACAAGGCATGGATCCCACAGGACCTGTGCCTCCCTTGTGCAGAATAGACATTTATAACTGCCTCCCCCTCAACCATGTATTCTTGTTCTCCGGGGCACTTCTTTATTGAATCCTCATTTTTTAAATTTTACCATGGTCTTGCGGTGCAACCCAAAGTTTAATGAACCTCTCCTCTTTCTGGGTGGTGGGGCCGAAATAACTGAAAGTGGCCTTCTCCGGTGGTGGTTGATATGACGCATGATTACTTGCTGTGGGACCTCTCTCCTCTGTCTGGGTGCTGGGGCCGAAATAACTGAAAGTGGCCTTCTCCGGTGGTGGGTGATATGACGCATGATTCCATGCTGTGGGACCTCTCTCCTCTGTCTGGGTGCTGAGGCCGAAATAACTGAAAGTGGCCTTCTCCAGTGGTGGGTGATATGACACATGATTCCTTGCTGTGGGACCTCTCTCCTCTGTCTGGGTGCTGGGTCCAAAATAACTGAAAGTGGCCTTCTCTAGTGGTGGGTGAAATGACACATGATTCCTTGCTGTGGGACCTCTTTCCTCTATCTGGGTGCTGGGCCGAAATAACTGAAAGTGGCCTTCTCCAGTGTTGGATGATATGACACATAATTCCTTGCTGTGGGACCTCTCTCCTCTGTCTGGGTGCTGGGGCCGAAATAACTGAAAGTGGCCTTCTCCAGTGGTGGGTGATATGACGCATGATTCCTTGCTGTGGGACCTCTCTCCTCTGCCTGGGTGCTGGTCCAAAATAACTGATAGTGGCCTTCTCTATTGGTGGGTGAAATGACGCATGATTCCTTGCTGTGGGACCTCTTTCCTCTATCTGGGTGCTGGGACGAAATAACTGAAATTGGCCTTCTCCAGTGGTGGATGATATGACGCATGATTCCTTGCTGTGGGACCTCTC
This sequence comes from Bufotes viridis, assembly GCA_033119425.1. Taxonomy (NCBI): domain Eukaryota; kingdom Metazoa; phylum Chordata; class Amphibia; order Anura; family Bufonidae; genus Bufotes; species Bufotes viridis. The sequence continues at coordinate 288,952,000 of CM065590.1, forward strand.
TCCTCTGTCTGGGTGCTGGGGCCGAAATAACTGAAAGTGGCCTTCTCCAGTGGTGGGTGATATGACGCATGATTCCTTGCTGTGGGACCTCTCTCCTCTGTCTGGGTGCTGGGTCCAAAATAACTGAAAGTGGCCTTCTCTAGTGGTGGGTGAAATGACGCATGATTCCTTGCTGTGGGACCTCTCTCCTCTGTCTGGGTGCTGGGGCCGAAATAACTGAAAGTGGCCTTCTCAAGTGGTGGGTGATATGACACATGATTCCTTGCTGTGGGACCTCTCTCCTCTGTCTGGGTGCTGGGTCCGAAATAACTGAGAGTGGCCTTCTCCAGTGGTGGGTGATATGACACATGATTCCTTGCTGTGGGACCTCTCTCCTCTGACTGGGTGCTGGGGCCGAAATAACTGAAAGTGGCCTTCTCCAGTGGTGGGTGATATGACGCATTTATCCTTGCTGTGGGAACTCTATCCTCGGTCTGGGTGCTGGGCCAAAATAACTGAAATTGGCCTTCTCCAGTGTTGGGTGATATGACGCATGATTCCTTGCATTGGGACCTTTCTTCAATTGATATTGGTTAAATTTTATTTATTTTATTTTATTTTAATTAATTTCCCTATCCACATTTGTTTGCACGGGATTTACCTACATTTTGCTGCCTTTGGCAGCCCTCTAGCCCGTTCCTGATCTATTTTGCAGCCTTTTTAGTGCCTAAAAGTTCGGGTCCCCATTGACTTCAATGGGGTTCGTGTTCGGGATAAAGTTCGGGTCGAGTTCGGATCCCGAACCCGAACTTCCAGGTGTTCGCTCATCTCTAGCCACAGGCATGGCGGCATGAAAGAAGGGGTTTGCGCAAAAATTACTGGGGGGGTAGGCCCCATTCAAAAATTTGCTGTGGTGCCCAATTATTTCTAGCTGCGCAACTGGGTCTGCCCCATGCAACTTCTGGGTCATCAAATTGGGCACATGTCCTGAGGTTGCCCTTTACGCCTTGGAGGTGCTGGCCTACCCTTCAGCCACTGTATTGTCTGAACATGTGTTTAGCATGGCTGGTGGCATTATCACAGACAAGCGCAGCCACCTGTAAGCAGACAATGTGGGCAAGCTTTCGTTAAAAAAGAACCAGGCATAGATCCCAAAGGACTTGTTTGTACCTTATGCAGAATAGACATGTATACCGGCCTCACCCAACCACTGTAATACTACCGTGCACTTACACTTTGTTTTATTTTTTATATTTTCCCAATTTTTTGGGGTCTACACTAATTTATTTAAAAAAATTACCACAGAAAAAAATCTATCCTTTGCCAGACAGCAGACAGTATTACACTTGGCTAGTCACAGCTGGAACACCAGATTTAGAGGATTGCAATTTTGGCAATTTAATTTAACCCCTCAATAAAATATAGAAATTTCTATCCTGAGTTTCTAGGGGTGACATAACATTAAGCACAGCCTAGCCCCTGATGTAGGATATAGCAAAAAAAAATAAAAATCTAGTATTGATGGATTGATGGACTTGGTGGCAGCTTGTGCTGGTGCAACCACAAGACAGAAAAGTGACAGAAAAACGCTCTGTGCAGCCTAAATGCCAGTGAGCAATTAACTAGCAGAAGTTGAATGATTCACAGCTGTAGATCGATCACTTCATTAGGTGTTTTTGCTGAGTTTTCCCTGCCTAATCTCACCCTCACAGCTACATCCTATCCCTACACTAATCAGAGCAGAGTGACGTGCGGTGCTACGTGACTCCAGCTTAAATAGAGGCTGGGTCACATGCTGCACTTGTCCAATCACAGCATTGCCATTAGTAGGCATGGCTGTGATGGCTTCTTAGGGCAAGAAGTAAAACGCTAGCTGATTGGATGCTGTGCAGCCCTTCAGAAAGTGGGAAGAAATTGCCGAACGGACCCGAACCCAAACTTTTTTGAAAATGTTCGGGTCCGGGTCCCGAACTCCCCAAAATTCTATATGAACCCGAACTGTACAATTCGGATTTGCTCATCCCTACTCTTTACACCTCCAACATCTATCCGAGACCTCAGGTGTGAAAAGAGCTGTTTTGATCGGTGTGATATACCATTGGGTCAGAAGCTTATAATTGTTTTCCTGGATGCGTACACATCGTGAAGTTTTATGTGGTGCCTCAAGAAGTTTAGGGAGAATGTTATGCGATATGTGTTAAAGGGGTTGTCCAAGTTATATTTATTGATGACCTATCCTCAGGATAGGTCATCAATATCAGATCCGTGGGGGTCCGACACCCGGCACCCCCGCCGATCAGCTGTTTGAAGAGAAGGCGAGCGCCGTGCCAGCGCTGCCTCCTCTTCATTGTTTACCTGAGGATAGGTTATCAATAAATATAACTTGGACAACCTCTTTAAGGCCAGTTTATTGGCCTTTATTTGTGGGAGGGGCGACAATGACTATATCTGGCCGGGCGTCCCCTCCCACAATGAACGTCGTCTCCAGCGTATGGTGTTGGAGCTGTACATACCTTCCTCAGGGAGCAACAAGGGTGCAGCGCTACACGGCAGTACCAGGCCCTGACTTTCTACGTTTCTAGATAAGTATCTGCCTCATCCAGCAGCATCGTTGCTTTAAGTCCGGCCGGCGGTGTGTTGGCTCCCCGGGTAAGAGGGAGCTGCACCGCACCGGAGCGGTCTGCCAGCGAGACACGCTCTTCTCCCCACGCGGCATGACACGTAGGGCGCAGGGCACAGCGTATGCCCGCTCGAAAAAAGTATTGCACAGGCCGCTGTGCTGTTAGACAGTTAGGCAGGGGGTGGCAGAGGGGCGGACAAATTAGGCTTCAGCATGTTGTTTCTATCCAGGGGGCGCACAGGTGAATTCACTCAGCAAGGGGGAGTAGTAAGGTTCAGGAAGGGTGTGTGTTTAAAAAAAAAATAAAATACATTTATTATGGGGAAGGGACATTGAGTCTAGTGTTCTAGACAGGGTATGTTAGGCTTTTTAATATGGCTTTAGTGTAAGATTACAGTATGTGGAAAGCACGTCACAGGATTCGCTTACAGGGGTCACTCAACCATGTATTCAGCTCTGCTCGGCAGCTAGCTGTCATGTGTTTTCCAAAATATAGTTCCTCACGCAGAGCTGCTAGTGAGGTGGGGTGCATAGGAGGCACGGCGTCTGTTTTAGTTAGTCTCTCTTCCCGCACTATTCGGGCATGCACTCACCTCTGCCCCTCGCTCTGGTCTGCTGGCTGGGTTACACAGACACGCATAGTTGTGGCTCTGGCGCCCTCTATGTGGCCACAGCTGGAAGAGCGGGGCAGAGTGTGAGTTCAGGCTCCAGTGTTAGTTTAAAAAAAATAAAAATAATATATATATATATATATATATATATATATATATATATGTGTGTTTAGTTTATATGTGTATATATATATATATATATATAATATATATATGTATAGGGGCACTGTTAGGAGGTTGGTCCGCACTGCGGATTCGGCGCCAGATTCCGAATGGGGTTACGCTTGACGCACGTTTTTACGCATACGTATTCGACTTGTTATTTCATCAGTTCACCATGATACCACGTTAGTGGCATTGGTAAAGAATAAGATTAAAGGGTTTCTTGCGTTTATCTCTCCAGGATTAAGTGTTTATATATGCCTTAATGTTCAGGCGATTGCTGACTTTCCATGTGGGACCACTTTCTCAGGCATTGGTATGGTATTTCTCTTTTATTCCAGAGGTATACAGTAATTCTCCTAGTTTCCTGAGGCCACGTCAAACTCAGGTTTTGCTGCCCTTTTTTGGCCCCCACTGGGTAGCTGGTGGGTGGACGAGCTTGGTCCAACTGATATCTTTTGTTAGGCGTCAGGTGCTTCACTCGTTACTACACCAAATTCATTACACACGTTCATGTACCCGAATCCAAAATATAGCAGCCGATGCCCTGTCCTGAGCTCATTCTCTTTCACAAGTTTCCCGAAGCGGACGTCTACGGTGCCACGATGCCTCGATACGCTTCACTACTTCTGATCCAATTACCCTGGCTGCAGCTCGCTCGTTGGTAGCTAAATCGCGATTGGAGGTTGTAATAAAGCTCTTTGATCGAGTTTGTTGTCCTTTTTGGCCCCTTTCAGGCGTCCCTTCAGCGTCGTGGTTCCGGCATAATTCTAACCGCTTTTAGGTATCCAGTAGGTAGGGGTCATTCCTTCATGTTTAAGCCCCGACCACAAGTGTTAAGGCCAGTTTATTGGCCTGTATTTGTGGGAGGGGTGATAATGACTATATCTGGCCGGGTGTCCCCTCCCACAGTGAACGTCGTCTCCAGCGTACCCACCCTACCCACCCTTACTTTCACTATCTCACACCAGGGGATGCCCCCTTTCAGGCGTCCCTTCAGTGTCGCGGTTCCGGCATAATTCTAACCGCTTTTAGGTATCCAGTAGGTAGGGGTCATTCCTTCATGTTTAAGCCCCGACCACAACTCAATTTTAAGGTCTTCTTCCCAGAAACAGATGAAAGCCGGTTTGGGGGTAATTGGGGTTGAGCGAAGTCTGCTATAGAGAAGGGAGATGGGTTTGTTGGGGGGTTGGCGGGAGAAATAAGCGCTTCCATCCAAACTATAGGGAGGTGGAGTTCCCTCCTAATTGCATATATAAGAGGGAAGTTCCGAAGAATGGGGATTAAGGTTAGGTCACAAGGCTGAGGGTTAAGAAGGGAGGACATGGCCTCTTTGGTGAGGGGCTGGCCCGCATAATCTAAAAGCGACCTAATTAGGAGGGTAGAGAGTTTTGCCCTGCTAGGGGAAGAACTCAGTAGGGAAGGATCGGAAACTCCCAAAACATCGACCAATAGTAAACAGAGGAGAAGGAAAAGGTATGTTACAGTGGGAGGATTTAATCCATGACCACGCTGCTAAAGTGGCTTTGATAATGGGGTAGGCAGACATGTGTGTAGGAGGCAGAATCCTGTTGCCAAGTAGAAAGGCTCTGAAGGGTTTACCTAGAATTGAACATTCCAAAGAAACCCAAGGTCTATAAGGGGAGCCACGTAGCCAGTCTACAGCGCTGGCTAGTAATATGGCTTTACCATATAGCTCAGGGTCTGGGAGTCCAATACCATATACTGATCTGTGCCTAGTTAGACGAGAGTGTGACAGCATGGATTTTTTCCCTCGCCATAAAAAGGAGACAAACTTTTGTCTGATCGCGGTGTAAAAAGAGGTAGGGACAGGGATCGGTAGGACTTGTTGTATATAGGTTAGGCGGGGTAGAATCAGGGAAGTGAGAAGATTCTTTCGGCCAAACCAGGAGATAGTTGGGATTTTTTTTATTAAGATTATCTATCGCTTGTAAAATAGACAGTTTTTTAGGGGGATGTAATTTAGGGGAAAAAGATCGGGGATTTGTGGGATTACTTTAACTCCCAGGTATGTGATCGTAGGTGATGACCAGTTAAAAGGGGAATTCAGCAATAATTTCCATTTGGTAGTATGAGGGATGCCAGTGCAGATAATGAGGGACTTGTTTGCATTAATTTTAAAGTTGGATAAGGAGCCAAATTGCACTAGGTGATTTTGGATGATTGGGAGGGAAGTGTTGGGGTTGGAAGTTAAAATCAGGACATCATCGGCAAAGGCCGCTATTTTATGTTCCCTGCCTCCAACAGGGCCCTCAATAGAAGGGTCTGTCCGTAGGGCAGTTAGCAGGGGTTCCATTGTTAAGACGAAAAGGAGAGGTGAGAGGGGACAACCCTGTTGGGTACCGTTAGCTATACCGAAGGAGGGGGAGATTGAACCATTGACCATTACGTGCGCTGAAGCATGTGTGTACATTGTAAAGACTGCGCCGACATAGGGTTCAGGTAAGCCAAATCACACCAGGGTCAGTCTCAGGTAGTTCCAATTTACTCGATCAAATGCTTTCTCAGCATCTGTGCTGAGAAGCAAAAGAGGAAATGAAGTGCGTGAGGAATGGCACAATAAGTCCAACACTCTAGAAGTGTTATCTCTACCCTCTCTGTTGCGGATATAGCCCACCTGATCACCATGTACTAGCGCAGGTAATAATTTGGAGAGACGGTCAGCCAACATTTTTGCCAATAATTTCAAGTCTATATTGAGCAAAGAAATGGGCCTATAGTTAACACATAGACCATGGTCTTTCCCCTCTTTCGGTATAAGCGCAATGTGGGGGTCACGATGTCTCTGGACAGGGGGTTACCCGACAGGGAGAGGCTACAAACCTCCAGAAAGAGAGGAAGAAGTTGTTTTTGAAAGGTTTTAAAATAGAGAGCAGGGAGGCCATCGGGGCCCAGACTTTTCCCCAGGGGTAGGTGGTGTAGAGCGCCTAGTAGTTCCTCTGAGGTGAATGGGGTCGTCAAGGAGAATATTTGGCTGCGTTTTGAAGGCGATTTTAAGTCTTTAACATTGTAAGATGTTACGTGTATGTCAGCCATGGTAGCTCACCAATAGTTTAAGCAAAGGTATAATGCAGCAATCCCCCAGAGCAGGGATGGCCAACCTGAGGCTCTCCAGCTGTAGCAAAACTACAACTCCCAGCATGCCCAGACAGCCTACAGCCCTATTAGCCTACAGCAGAGCATGGTGGGAGTTGTAGTTTTACAACAGCTGGTGAGCCGCAGGTTGGCCATGCTTGCCCCAGAGAGACGTGTCTTAAGAGTGAAGTGTAGGTCAGAGGTACAAAGACCCGAGGATGGTAGTAGTAGGGACCACCATAGTTCAGGATGCAGATAGAGGGGTACCTGTACTGAGAAAGTAAATTGCAACAAATATAAAAGTAAACAAAAATTGAACAATAAGTAATAACAATAAAGGAAAAACATGGACATAGCATTGTGGGGCTATAATCAACAAGCCCAATGGGAGGGGGGAAGTAGTGGTCGAACGACCTTACTTATGAACCTGTAGGCACATATAGGACGAGGAGAACAGGTGTTAGACATTGGCAACCAAAACTACAATGAGCAGACAGACTGCGAGTAGAAAGAGGATTAATATGGAAGAAGGAGAGAGGAGCAGAGATAAGTACATGAGTAGCCAAGAATTACTGTAAGTAAGTACTGGAGGCCAACGTAGGGGGTGAGAAAATTAGATAGAGGTCGTAGGTAGACAGTAGGATAAGAAAAAGGTTAGGGAGACATGACTTTACTATTCTTGTGAGAGTCTTTTAGGCGTTGATTGGGGTCTCTTCTTGGACCTTTGTGATTTTGGTGTGCGCTGGACCTAAAATGGGAGGATGGAGGGGAGATCTGGAAGGTCGGATAGATCTTTGTATAGGGCCCAGTCCTCGATGTCCAGTGGTTGTATCTCCAGGTGATCATAGACTGACTGCAGATCCGAGTAAGCGGTGATGTTGAAGCACTTGCCTGCTTGCTGGAATGAGAGGCCAAACGGATACGACCATCTGTAGGGGATCTTATTCGTATGAAGCCAGTCCGTGAGTGGTTTGAGGGCCCTCCATTTTTTAAGGGTGGATGGGGCTAAGTCCTGAAATATATCAATTGGGGGGGTTCATCAGGTTTCGGCTTGGGGCGCAGCGCCCTATGTGCCCTTTCAATTGTTATATCCAGAGCATAGTCTGGTCCTAGTAAGGTGCTACAGATTGTATACACGGCATGGAAGAGCTCAACAGGAGGCACCGATTCAGGGATCCCCCGGAACCTCAGATTATTGCGCCGTCCCCTGTTTTCCTGGTCTTCTATAGCATTATGGAGTTCGTTGAGGTAGGCGCTGCAGCGGTTCAGGGACTTAGCTGTTGCAGCTTGGTGATCCAGCATAGAAGCCTGGTGAGTCTCGATTTGTTCAACCCGATCGCCTATATCGTGACATCGCGACGGAGGGTGGCTATTTCTGAGACCACCGGGTCTAGGGCTTTGTTGAGGGACTGTTCCAGGTATCGTCTGATCAGCGGGAGATCTTTAGTAGGGCAGTCGTCATCCGCATCGCTGTCTTCTTCCGGAGGGTCAGAAGCATGAGCCACGGCTTTAGCAGCGTGAGCCGGCACCATCTTTGATTCTCGCGCGGCCATGGTGGCTGCAGCTTTCTTGAGGAATTTCTCCATATCTGTCACGACCACTATCCCAGCAGCAGTCGTGTCACACCAGACGGAGGGAAAGGGGGACCCTTATCTATGGATGGGAAATAGAACGGCCACTACTGACAAACCCTAAGCTGGCACCTGTCTGCCCTGATACCCTAGACGGGGTGTGAACCCGTACGGCGAGCAGGATGCCTAAACCCTGAGTCACCCTAAGAAGACTAGACTGGGGAAAGGTAGATGGGAGCACTAGTCACCATCACTCATGTCTAGGAGAACAACAGGGGAAGACAGCAACAAACAAACAATCTCCAGCAGAGATAGACTTATCCAGTCACGAGCTGAGAAGATGATCCCAATAACGACAGTCCACGCCAGACAAGAGCTCCACAGCAATACCGTCAAACGATCTCCTTCAAAGGTCAGAATAGCACTGGAAGTAAGGACTATATCTGGCAATGACTGCAAGTGAAACTGAAACTAATATAGTAGCTGGGAGTGGCAGACAGGACTCACCTGAGAAAGGATGCCTACAAACTCCCAGTCAGGACAAAAAGGTTCACAAGGAAAAACCCGGATGACATACCCTGAACCACGGAGCAAACTCACAAGCTATCGCGAGTAGCAAGTCGCTGCGACCTTCTCCTCCCAGACCTGTCTGAATCAGTCACAGTCGTGACAATATCCCCACTCAATGTTTCTGATTTGGCAGGTAGGGGAAGCTCACTGGTCTTGGGGTTACCAATCTTCACCAGATTGCAGGTGCCGAGGGCAGGAATGTTCACAGAGCGAGCTGCTGTGCGGCCATCACCGTCGAGTGCAGGCTCCGCACCCCACAATGTCACTTTGACTTGATATCACCTTGTTTCTATGTCTTTAGACTTGTCTGACTGGAAACGCCATGCATTCATTCCATATGGGTTCCGGTGTCATGTCCGTGCAGCTTTGTCTGTCACCATGAATCCATTCTGCATGGGATACAGGCATCTGCCTGTCTCCTGTCTGTGTAGCTTTGTCTTGAACCGGCATGCATCCCTTCCTCATGAGGTCCAGGCATCTGCCTGTTCCATGTCTGTAATCTCGTCTGTGTTCCAGCTTTATGTCTTGTGTCTGAACAGTGTCATGTGTTCTGGTTTTGTCTGGGTTACTGTTAGTTTGCCTGGTTCGATGTTTTGTATGTATCGGGATCACTAGTGCTCTCACCAGTGGCTTTTGCCTTGCGGGTGTCGGCCAAGTGCACTGGGACCATCCCAAGAGGGAGCGACCTGGTGAACCTTCGGGAAGCTCTATCCCCACCATATTGTCAAGAATGGGGTTCACTTACACAACACCCTTAGGGTTTGTACACAAGTCATACCGATGCACTTGGTTTTTCATCTGCGACTGTAACTGAACTGTTTGTCCAGGTGTACTACGGTTATGTTCTGTCTTGTCTTGTTAATTAAAGTATTCGTTTTGACTCTTCCCTTGTCTTGTCTGGTTCAGTATGCTTGGTAGATGTTGGCACAATTGAACTGGAAGGTAATAATCCCATATTTTACCAGTTGACCCTTGTTTATCTTGTAATGATGAGTGACTGAAGAGGATATTGGCACTTGCATACATTACTTTTTCAAGAAGGTTCCTTCATTTGATTTAACTTCTTGATGTCCTGTCCATTATGAGAATCATTATTGTTGGATTAAATGTTTGATGACCACTTTCCTTATATTCAAGTCTGGTCGATTAAACTATTTAATTTTTATACAAAAAAAAGACAAACCAGTTAAGTAATTAATGATTTTTTTTCTTAAAGAGTTCTTAAAAATGTTATTTTCTAACACAAGTATTTAGTGAATACAAGTTTGCAAATCACATTGAATATATTGTATAAGAGGAGAATTCAAACATTTGCAGATAAAGACACAATTTTAGAGAGGACAGCAAGGCTGCAGTTTTAGGAAATAAATAGCCAGTGACAAGCAATGTCAGTGCATCACATCTAGATGCCCTGAAGCAGAGAAACATATTGTGATGCCTCAAAATGCCGGTATATTCCTTCCCTACAGATGGTCTAGCCTATTCCACTATTGGTAATGTGAATTTTAAAACAATTTTTTCTCCATTTTAAAATCCAAAATGTGTTCTTGTGATAGAAAAAATGTTTCAAATAAAAGTTTAAAAAAGACCAATTACATCCTCATAGAATTAGAACAAGTGCATACCTTTTCACCATCTTCAGTAGCAACATTGCTTTTTAAAATTTTTCTTCTAGCCTCACATGTTCATCCACTATTTGTGCAGATAGTTTTAGCACCCAATAGCAATGAATTGGAGTGTGAGGTTCTCAGCACACAATGTTAATGGAACTTCACCTCCGGCACCACCCACCTGACAATTCACTGGTATCAGGTGCCTAATCTAATGGCCTTAGCCGTTGAATCAAGGCTAAAAGAAAAAAAAAAGTTATGGAAGATGGAGCTGCAAAGGTATGTAGCCACTTAAAGTTCTATCAGGATATGACAAGTAGTGATTTCGCGAACATAAAATTTTCCGTTCGCGAACAGCGAACTTCTGCAAATGTTCGCGAACGGGCGAACCGGGTGAACCGCCATAGACTTCAATTGGCAGGCGAATTTTAAAACCCACAGGGACTCTTTCTGGCCACAATAGTGATGGGAAAGTTGTTTCAAGGGGTCTAACACCTGGACTGTGGCATGCCGGAGGGGGATCTATGGCAAAACTCCCATGGAAAATTACGTAGTGGACGCAGAGTCGGGTTTTAATCCATAAAGGGCATAAATCAACTAACATTCCTAAATTGTTTGGAATAACATGTTTTAAAACATCCAGTGTGTGTATACGATCAGGTATGATGTTGTATCGATCAGGTAGTGTAAGGGTTACTCCCACTTTACAGACATTGACAGACCAAACTCCCCTTTTAATGCACCGTAAACAACCGCAAACAGTTCATTTGCACAACCGCAAACTCCCCATTTGCACAAGGTTGGATACCAAGCTAGCCACGTCCCGGTGATGTCATTGAAGGTTTCTTCCTCCACCCAGCCACGTACAACAGCAAGGGTCCCCGAAAGGTGAATTGAATAGATTTTTCGAACGGGGAGATGGTTAAAAAAACGCTGGCTCCCTTCCCTTTGTTTTTATCCACGGTCACTGCGTCTGCGCCGTGCAATTTACTGTTACACCCGATATGAGTGGTATTTTCTGTAGTACTATTCTCATCAGTTTAATCCCTCTAACGTCCCCAATCTGGGGGCCATTTATTGAATAGATTTTTTCGAACGGGGAGATGGTTAAAAAAACGCTGGCTCCCTCCACTCTGTTTTAATCCACGGTGACTGCGTCTGCGCCGTGCAATTTACTGTCACACCCGATATGAGTGGTATTTTCTGTAGTACTATTCTCATCAGTTTAATCCCTCTAACGTCCCCAATCTGGGGGCCATTTATTGAATAGATTTTTAGAACGGGGAGATGGTTAAAAAAACGCTGACTCCCTCAACTCTGTTTTAAACCACGGTGACTGCGTCTGCGCTGTGCAATTTACTGTCACACACGATATGAGTGGTATTTTCTGTAGTACTATTCTCATCAGTTTAATCCCTCTAACGTCCCCAATCTGGGGGCCATTTATTGAATTGATTTTTCGAACGAGGAGATGGTTAAAAAAACGCTGGCTCCCTCCACTCTGTTTTAATCCACGGTCACTGCGTCTGCGCCGTGCAATTTACTGTCACACCCGATATGAGTGGTATTTTCTGTAGTACTATTCTCATCAGTTTAATCCCTGTTACATCCCATATCAGGGATTGCCTTTTGTGAAAAAAAATTTAGGCCGGGTACCTTCGACTGCCTTCACAGTGACAGACCAAACTCTCATACACCAAACTGAATTGATTTCAGGAACCGGGAGATGGAAAAAGCAGCTTGGTCGGTCCTCATACTCCCAAATTGGGGCACTGCGCGTGCACAGAGCAATGTGCTGTGACACCCTATATGAGTGGTATCTTAACTAGTACTATTCCTATCAGTTTAATCCCTGTTACGTACCCTATCTGGTTGAATTGATTAACCATTGTCGAATTAGCGAACCATTACGACATCATGAAATAATTTAGTTCTGAGCTCTGTACTTGCTTTGTAGTGAAATTGATGGGGATTTTTTTAATTTTCTGCATCATTTCTAATAAACTATTAAGAGACTTTATTATGATTTTTTATTTTATGTATTAAAAACCCATACAACATATAAAAAAAAAAGGTAAATTAATGTTTTTTCTATGAAATATTATCCAGCCGTCCGATCGCTTTTGTTCTGACCATAATGACGCAACGGCCTTATCATCTGGGGTGTGGCAACATTACCAACACACTCATAGAGGTGATGATTGCTTCATTGTGATACGCAAGCCCCTTCACCACAACAAGGTAACGATCACGAAGGGGAATTGACACTTGTATGTGCCTTTTTTTTTTGGTTTGTTTTTGCAGCCACAGTGCTGCACCATAGGACAGAAAAATTAGGCATGTACACATGCCTGAAAAATAATGGCATTGTTGCAGCCGCTATTGTAGCAGGAAAAATTGATGTTTTCCAGGCAGAAAAGTGACTAAAACATTGCGGCTTGAACCCTAGTTGGTGGTGGAGAATTCACGAAAGTCATCCGGTATGCAGACATTAAATACAGCAGCGTGGGGACCATTTTGAGGCCAAGGCATGTAATCAGGCCTTTTGTTAGTCAAACGTATCCCCACTGTCAGTCCCTTCGGGATCCATGCCTCATTCATCTTTATGAAGGTGAGGTAATCAACACTTTTTTGACCGAGGCGACTTCTCTTGTCAGTGACAATGCCTCCTGCTGCACTGAAGGTCCTTTCTGACAGGACACTTGAAGCAGGGCAGGCCAGAAGTTCTATCGCAAACTGGGATAGCTCAGGCCACAGGTCAAGCCTGTACACCCAGTAGTGAAGGGGTTCATTGCTCCTCAGAGTGTCGATATCTGCTGTTAAGGCGAGGTAGTCTGCTACCTGTCGGTCGAGTCGTTCTCTAAGGCTGGATACCGAAGGGCTGTGGCGATGAGTAGGACTGAAAAAGCTCTGCATGTCCTCCATCAACAACACATCTGTAAATCGTCCAGTCCTTGCCGCCGTGGTAGGAGGAGGATTACACTCACCTCTTCCCCTGTTAGATTCCCGTTGTGCTGTGACATCCCCCTTATAAGCTGTGTAAAGCATATTTTTTAGTTTGGTTTTGAAGTGCTGCATCCTTTCCGACGTTCGGTAATTTGGTAACATTTCTGCCACTTTCTGCTTATACCGGGGGTCTAGTAGCGTGGCCACCCAGTACAGATCGTTCTCCTTCATCCTTTTTATACGTGGGTCCCTCAACAGACATGACAGCGTGAAAGACCCCATTTGAACAAGGTTGGATGCAGAGCTACTCATTTCCCGTTCCTCGTCCTCACTGATGTCATTGACGGTCTGTTCTTCCCCCAGCCACGTACAACACCATGGGTCCCAGATAGGTGACAACAACGAGCACCCTGGGGTGCCTGCTGTGGTTGGTCTTCCTCCTCCTCAAAGCCGCCTCATTCATCCTCTGACTCCTCTTCCTCATACTCCTCTTCCAGCGTTGCTGCAGGTCCGGCAAGCGATGATGACAAGGCTGTTTCTGGTGGTGATGGTGACCACAACTCTTCCTCTTCACGCTCATCTACAGCCTGATCCAGAACTCTTCGCATGGCACCCTCCAGGAAAAAAAACAAATGGGATGAGGTCGCTGATGGTGCCTTCGGTGCGACTGACTAGGTTTGTCACCTCCTCAAAGGGACGCATGAGCCTACAGTCATTGCGCATGAGTGTCCAGTAACGTGGCAAAAAGATTCCCAGCTCCGCAGAGGCTGTCCTAGCACCCCGGTCATACAAATACTCGTTGACGGCTTTTTCTTGTTGGAGCAGGCGGTCGAATATTAGGAGTGTTGAATTCCAACGTGTCGGGCTGTCGCATATCAAGCGCCTCACTGGCATGTTGTTTCGCCGCTGAATATCGGAAAAGTGCGCCATGGCCATGTAGGAACGCCTGAAATGGCCACACACCTTCCTGGCCTGCTTGAGGACGTCCTGTAAGCCTGGGTATTTAGACACAAAACGTTGTACGATGAGATTCAACACATGTGCCATGCACGGCACAAGTGACAACTGGCCCAAATTTAATGCCGCCAACAGATTGCTTCCATTGTCACACACCACTTTGCCGATCTCCAGTTGGTGCGGGGTCAGCCACTGATCCACCTGTGCATTCAGGGCGGACAGGAGTGCTGGTCCTGTGTGGCTCTCTGCTTTCAGGCAAGTCAACCCCAAGACAGCGTGACACTGTCGTATCCGGGATGTGGAATAACCCCTGGGGAGCTGAGGGGATTCAGTTGATGTGCAGCCAGACGCCACAGCAGAAGAGGACTCAGCCGAGGAGGATATCGAAGAGGATGGAGTAGGAGTAGAGGAGGTGGCAGTAGGTCAGCCGTCAGCAGGTTGACCCAATGCGCAGTATACATGATATACCTGCCCTGACCGTGCTGGTGCAGACCAGGTATCAGTGGTCAGATCGACCCTTGCCCCAACACTGTATGCCAGAGATGCCATGACTTCCTTTTCAATGACATGGTAGAGGTTTGGGATTGCCGTTTTTGAAAAAAAATTTCATCCGGGTACCTTCCACTGTGGTGTCCCAATAGCGACAAATTTTTTGAAGGCCTCAGACTCCACCAGCTGGTATGGTAAAAGCTGGCGGGCTAAGAGTTCCGTCAAGCCACCTGTCAGTCGCCGGGCAAGGGGGTGATTCTGTGACATTGGCTTTTTACGCTCAAACATGTCCTTGACAGACACCTGACTGTGGGCAGATTAGCAGGAACTGCTGAAGGTGAGAGATGGAGTGGCGGTTGGTTGAGAGGGGGCAGGGAGGACAGCAGTGGTTGACGTGGCTGAAGATGCTGGACCAGGAGGAGGATGGTGGCTTTGAGTTTTTGTGCTGCTTGTACTCATGTATTGATCCCATAGGCGTTTGTGATGTGAGATCATGTGCCTTCGCAAAGCAGTTGTACCAAGGTGGGTGTTGGACTTCCCACGACTCCGTTTCTTTTGGCACAGGTTGCAAATGGCATTGCTGTTATCAGAGGCAGACACACAAAAAAAATGCCACACTGCTGAGCTTTGCAATGACGGCATTCTGGTGGTGGCAACAGCATGCGTTGACTGGCGTGCTGTCTGGCTGACCCCAGGTGCCGATACATGCTGTCTGACTGTGCCACTAACTCGTTCAGATGACCTCCCCCTGCTTCCAACTCGTCTCCTCATTCTCTCTGTCTCCCCTTCTGAACTTTCCCCCTCTTCTTCTCTTCGAGCAGGCACCCACGTGGCATCCGTGGACACATCGTCATCATCAACCGCTTCACTTGTATCTGACACCTCAGCAAAGGAAGCAGCAGCGGGTACAACATCATCATCATCATCATCACAATGTACGTCCGTGTGTGTAATCCTGCCTGACTGAGACATATCCCTGTAATCTACATCATCTGGCAATAATGGTTGCGCATCACTAATTGCATCCAACTGATGTGTAAATAACTCCTCTGATGGATCAAGTGAAGCGGCTGTGGTGGCTGTGGTGGTAGTGGTGGTGGTGGCGGCGGGCGGGTGCGTGGTAACTTGAGAGCAGGTGACCGAAGCTGAGCTGGAGGAGGATGGTGCGTCAAGGTTCTTAGCGGAAGCTGTTGAAGATTGGGTGTCCTGTCTAAGTCAGTCAACTATGTCCTAAGAATTTTTCGGGATCAGGGTATGTGGCCTCTGAACACTAGGCATTATTCCAGGGACAGTAGAAATCACAGCACCACGACCACGACGGCCCCTGTGGGGTGGCCTGCTTCTGCCTGTCATTTTTTTTTAGATAAGTGGTACTACGCGTGCTAGGTACTGTGCCACCTGGTATCAGTGGTGGGCACTGGCAGTGGGCACACTACAGTCTGTGGAAGTGGGCCTGACACACACGGGCAGCAGGCAAGCATCTGAATTTAGACTACTGTCTAAAAATTAAATGCCTTATTTATCGGCAAGCTACTGTGCCACCCGGTTTCAGTGGTTGGCACTGGCAGTGGGCACACTACAGTCTGTGGAAGTGGGCCTGACACACACTGGCAGCAGGCAAGCAACTGAAATTAGACTACTGTCTAAAATTAAATGCCTTATTTATCGGCAAGCTACTCTGCCATCCGCTATCAGTGGTTGGCACTGGCAGTGGGCACACTACAGTCTGTGGAAGTGGGCCTGACACACACTGGCAGCAGGCAAGCAACTGAAATTAGACTGTGTAAAAATTAAATGCCTTATTTATCGGCAAGCTACTGTGCCACCCGGTATCAGTGGTTGGCACTGGCAGTGGGCACACTACAGTCAGTGGAAGTCGGCCTGACACACACTAGCAGCAGGCAAGCAACTGAAATTACACTAAAGTGTAAAAATGAAATGCCTTTTTTTGATGCAAAGTCCTGTGCCACATGGGATGAAAGGGGTGGGCACGGGCAGTGGGCACACTACAGTCAGTGGAAGTCGGCCTGACACACACTAGCAGCAGGCAAGCAACTGAAATTACACTAGAGTGTAAAAATGAAATGCCTTTTTTTGATGCAAAGTCCTGTGCCACACGGGATGAAAGGGGTGGGCACTGGCAGTGGGCACACTACAGTCAGTGGAAGTCGGCCTGACACACACTAGCAACAGGCAAGCAACTGAAATTACACTAATGTGTAAAAATTAAATGCCTTTTTATGATGCAAGTCCTGTGCCTACACGGGATGAAAGTGGTGGGCACTGGCAGTGGGCACACTACAGTCAGTGGAAGTCAGCCTGACACACACTAGCAGCAGGCAAGCAACTGAAATTACACTAAAGTGTAAAAATGAAATGCCTTTTTTTGATGCAAAGTCCTGTGCCACATGGGATGACAGCGGTGGGCACTGGCAGTGGGTACACTACAGTCAGTGGAAGTCGGCCTGACACACACTAGCAACAGGCAAGCAACTGAAATTACACTAATGTGTAAAAATTAAATGCCTTTTTTTATGCAAAGTCCTGTGCCAGCCGGTATGAGTGGTGGGCACTGGCAGTGGGCACACTACAGTCAGTGGAAGTCAGCCTGACACACTCTGGCAGGCAACTAACCTTAGATTAAAGTGTAAAAATGAAATGCCTTTTTTTGATGCAAAGTCCTGTGCCACACGGGATGAAAGGGGTGGGCACGGGCAGTGGGCACACTACAGTCAGTGGAAGTCGGCCTGACACACACTAGCAGCAGGCAAGCAACTGAAATTACACTAGAGTGTAAAAATGAAATGCCTTTTTTTGATGCAAAGTCCTGTGCCACACGGGATGAAAGGGGCGGGCACTGGCAGTGGGCACACTACAGTCAGTGGAAGTCAGCCTGACACACACTAGCAGCAGGCAAGCAACTGAAATTACACTAAAGTGTAAAAATGAAATGCCTTTTTTTGATGCAAAGTCCTGTGCCACATGGGATGACAGCGGTGGGCACTGGCAGTGGGTACACTACAGTCAGTGGAAGTCGGCCTGACACACACTAGCAACAGGCAAGCAACTGAAATTACACTAATGTGTAAAAATTAAATGCCTTTTTTTATGCAAAGTCCTGTGCCAGCCGGTATGAGTGGTGGGCACTGGCAGTGGGCACACTACAGTCAGTGGAAGTCAGCCTGACACACTCTGGCAGGCAACTAACCTTAGATTAAAGTGTAAAAATGAAATGCCTTTTTTTGATGCAAAGTCCTGTGCCACATGGGATGACAAGGGTGGGCACTGGCAGTGGGCACACTACAGTCTGTGGGCCTGCAGCTCCTCACACACAGGCAGGCCAGGCAACTGCAATATGTATATAAAGAAAAAAAAAAGCAGACTAATGTTGCAGCCCTAAAAAAGGCTTTTTGGGGTGCTGTCAGGACGCTGTCCTTACAGCAGAGATCAGATGAGTCTTTCAGTACTGGAGTGGACACTGAATTCACTAGCCTAGCTATCGATTTCCCTATTAAATCAGCAGCAACTACACTCTCCCTCCTCTCACTAAGACTGCAAATTCCGAATGAATCTAAAATGGATGCTGTTCAGGAGATGGGAGGGTCTGGGAGGGAAGGTATGCTGCTGATTGGCTGGAATATGGCAGGGTCAAAGTTTGCTCAATGATTATGTATAGGGGGCGGACCGAACATCGCATGTGTTTGCCCGCTGCGGCGAACGCGAACAAGCTATGTTCGCCGGAAACTGTTCGCTGGCGGATAGTTCGGGCCATCTCTAATGACAAGTCATCTTTAAACTGTTGTAACTGTTGTAACCTCTGAGGCTAAAAGAGACAGCAGACCTTTGACATGTTATTCCAGTATTATGGAGAACAAGAAATGTATACTTGTAGATAATATTCATTCTGAATAGTTGAAGTACTGTAGATCCCTTCTTCAATCATAGCTAGGATACGCCAGCAATGTCAGATAGGTGCAGGTACCACCTCTGGGACCTACTCATCTCCAAAACAGGTCCACCCAAATGAAGAGAAAGCAGCCATGCTGGCTCAGCTATTTCTTGCAGTTCTATAGTGATGAAAGGAAATCTGGAAGAGCTTGTGGTGCTTTCTCTCATTCACTTCTATTGGACTTCCAAAAATAGTCAAAAGCACTCACTTAGTTATTTTTCCAAAGTTCCATAGCAGTAATTTGAGAGTACACCGCACATTAGTAGTATGCTCTACTTCACTTAGAAAACCCATACTAATCTGACATTGATGACATTTCCTAGTACTATACTATTAATGTCCACATGAGAATACACCTTTAAAAGCTAAAAATATTCAACTACTATTACACATATTATATAGAATATTTCTCAAATGATTTGTATGACATTTCCAAGTTCAAACCCTTTCTTGAATCATATAAAGAGTCCATAGACAGTGCTATATATATTTATGTATCTTTTGATAAATTACATGATCTATTTAGCGGAGTTGCGTGAGCTGAACAGCTTTTGATATGGTTGGTGGGGTAATGTTTTGTATAAGTTATGAGGTTTTTTTTTTGTTTTGTTTTTTATATCAATGATACCACACACTCCCTATTACAACATAAATTAAGTGTAGTCCCTCTGCTGAAAGGTACACACAGGTAACTATGGATAGTTGCAGATGCCAAAATTCATCCAATAAGTTTCGGGCTGAATGCATTCCTTCCTTAGGGAGGATCTTCCCTGAGGAAGGACAGAGTTCTGTACGAAACGCGTCAGAAGAGTTTTGGTATTTGCAACTATCTGTAGTTGCAGAAGTGATGTCACTGCTGCTCCGTGAGAGCGTGCGCCGCAAACTCCTGCACAAACAGGATTGTGCCACCGGCTGAGGTGCGATCCACTAACTGAGACATCAGACCTGCGATAGTGTGAGTCCTGGACTGCGTACAGAAAGAGACAGACCCTGGCAGAAAACGAAGTCAACTAAAGGTAAATTGAAGTTTATTCCACTACTGCTGGTACCTTTCAGCAGGGGGACTACACTTAATTTAAGTTGTAATAGGAAGTGTGCGGTATCACTGATATCATTCTAAGTGTACCAATGGGAAAGGGGTGGCGTCACTAGATATCTGATGGGCAAGATGCTCTGATCAAAAAGTGCTACACCCCAAGGCACAGTAGTAGTAAAATTTTTAAATAGCAATGGTATTGATCGGCACTCTAATTTGGAGCCACATGTAAGGATGGAATAAATATTTATTATATCACTTGATAACAATATTTGACAAATCTACGTAGACAGCAGTAATATCGCTATATCAGTAAATTTAAAAATTTTTAAAAAGATCAAGAGTCTCAAATAAATAGCTCAAATCCATATAGTCCTTTAGAGAGGGAAAAAAGCAATGTTCATTCACTTGCTGTAATGTGCTAGATACGCTGAGCGCTATATAGGTGGTTCCCGTCTATAGCAATATATGCTGTTGCGTATAAATCCAATATATTTAGATTAAGTTCTATTTGCGTGGAGGGGTGTCAGTAAGGAAGGTATACAGATAACAATTTGGCAATTCCTTAGCAATTCCTTAGTGTACTAGAGACGGCGGTACCTGTTCAGTAATCCCGCTGGCTCCGCGGTAAGATCTTCCGGCCCTAGTAGTGGCATCCCACGTGTCTTGGCCACGCTTACCTCGAGCCGTGTCTCTGCGATGTACAAGGATGCCGATTACGTCTGTGTATCTGTGTGACGTGTTTCCTTGTGTGACGATTTTCCTTTTTCATACTCCTCCCGCAATTTGATATCCTGAGGTCTGTTATGTTGCTGACGTAATCGGAGTGCTCCGTGACCTCTGGTAATGTGTTACAGTAGTTTGTAAGTTGGTAATCCAAAATGGTGGGGGTCTCTTCAAAGCCATACGTGTTTCAGGACTCTTAGCTGGTCCCTTCATCAGTGGTGAAGCCTCCACACCAAATCCATAGTACTTATATATCCTCTGTCTGTCACATGTCTGGGTCATCTCAAAAAATTGGACTGGATCAATGTCCCAGTATTTTGTATACAGATCACATGAAAAACGTCATTATCAAAACATTTATCATAAAATACACAATAAATATATAATAAAAAGCAATAAAAGTATTAAAAAGTATCTATATAAAATCAAATCACATATTAATATCCTATAGGTAATTCCTGAATGTAGTACTCTACTACTATAGGATATTAATATGTGATTTGATTGCTATAGACGGGCACCACCTATATAGCGTTCAGCGTATCTAGCACATTACAGCAAGTGAATGAACATTGCTTTTTTCCCTCTCTAAAGGACTATATGGATTTGAGCTATTTATTTGAGACTCTTGATCTTTTTTACATTTTTTAATTTATTGATATAGCGATATTACTGCTGTCTACGTAGATTTGTCAAATATTGTTATCAAGTGATATAATAAATATTTATTCCATCCTTACATGTGGCTCCAAATTAGAGTGACAATCAATACCATTGCTATTTAATCATTCTAAGTGTATTTGAAAGTTGCATCAGTTTTGTGCGGTTCTGCTGCAATACCGCAGCCATACATAGAGGAATAAGTGAGAAGCACTATTGGAATAACTAGTAATAATAGTTATATGCATATTTTTTTTTTTACTTTTCATTTTGCAGTAAATAGTTTTCATACATTCTGATAACCAACAATTGTCACAATCAGAGCTGTTGTAGTTCTCTTTTGAATTTACAAAACAGATGGATTTACAAAACAAATGGAAATGCTATGATTTTTGGCTTGATCCATGGAGAAGGAAGAGGCACAATATTACTCTGAGACCATCACAGGTATGAAAAGAAAAACATCAAGCCATTTTAACATTATTTACTAAAGCAGATCTTTGTTGTCTAAGTTACACAAAAATGTAATTAACCACTTCCCAACCCCCCACTGACTATAAACATCCTTGGGTGGTCAGTTTATCTCTGAATGGACGTTCTGGAACATCCTTTCAGAGATCGCAGCTGCACGCTAATCGTGCAACTGCCGAGCGGGGGGCCCACTGTCAGTGACAGCAGGGCAACCCAGAGAGAAGGCAGGGACTGAACCTGTTTGTATCTGCCTTCTAGATCACTCTATACACAGCACTTAATGAGCGCGGTGTATACAGATTAGGAAGTGATATGCCGCTTCCTGTCCCGGCCCGGTGTTCATGTGATCACCGGGTGAGTGCAGGAGCTGTCGGGTCTTCCATAGACGTTGATCAGCTCTGCACTCAGTCTGTACAGCAAAGTAAAATGCTGTACAGCCTCTCTGGGGGGGTGTATTTACCCTGTAACTGGGGCAACTATGTCAGCCCAGTTACAGGAGAAATCAATAGTTAGAAAATAAAAATGAAGTTAAATGTCCGCCAGAAGTCTTGTATGACCTTATGGGGGACACAAAAAAAATAAAAAAAATAAAAAAATAAAGTGTTTTGAAAAATATATAAAAAAAAGTTTCACATAAAAAAAAATCCCTCCAAATCCGTTATTTAAAAAATAGAAGTAAAATAAATAAAATATACATATTTGGTATCACCGCGTCGGCAACGACTGGCTCTATAATAATATCATATGATATACCCCATCAGGTGAACGTTATAAAAAATAAAAATAAATAAACATTGCGCCAAATCAGATTTTTAGTGAGCTCACCTCCCAAAAAACATAATTTTAATCAATCAAAAAGTTGTATGTACCCCAAAACGGTTGCAAAAATATCACCTCATCCTGCAAAAATTGAGCCCCTACACAAGACCATAGCCAGAAAAATAAAAAAATATGGATTTATGAAAATTGCAACATAAAAAACAGATTGTTTTTTCTAAAAATGCTCTTATTGTGTAAAATGTAAAAAAATTAAAAAGAGACATATTTGGTATCGCCGCGTTTGTAACAATTGCCTCTACAAAAATATCACATGATCTACACCATCAAGTGAACGGTGTAAAGAAAAACAAGTAAAAATTATGCCAAAACAGTTTTTTTTTGTCACCTCACAATAAACATAATAACAATCAATCAAAAAGCCATATGTACCCCAAAATGGTAGCAATAAAAACGTCACCTCATCCCACAAAAACAAGACCTCACACAAGACTATAGCCAGAAAAATGCAAAAAATTTGGCTCTAAGAAAATGGCAACACAAAAACATGATTTTTCTTTTCAAAAAAGGTTTTATTGTGTAAAACGTTAAAAAAAATAGACCTACTGTATTTGGTATCATTGCGTCCGTAATGACCGGCTCTATAAAAATATCACATGATCTACACCATCAAGTTAACGGTGTAAAAAAAAAAAAAATATATATATATATATATATGACACCAAACAGCTTTTTTTGTGACTTCACCTACCAAAAATAAGATAAAAAGCAACCAGAAAGACAAATATACCCCAAAATGGTGCCAATAAAAACTACAGCTTGTCTCGCGCAAAATAAGCCCTCAAGCAGCTCATAAAAAAAGTTATTGCTCTAAAAGTCATGACAGAAAATTTCATGTTAGAAAATCCAGATGCCGCTCCTTCCCTTCTGAGCCCTGGTGTATCCACAAATAAAAGTTTATGACCACAATTGGCATGTTACTGTATTCAGGAGAAAGTAGGCAGCAAATTGTGGGTGGATATTCTCCTGTTATCTTTTGTGGAAAATAAAGTTTGGGCCTAAAGCACAATTTTCTTGTTAAAAAAAATTAAATTTTTCATTTTTACACCCAAGCATTAAAAATTCTATGAAACAGCCGCTGAGTGAAATGCTCGCTACACCCCTTAAAAATTCCTTGGGTGGTGTCGTTTATAAAATGTGGTCACTTTTTGGGGGTTTTCACTGTGGGGATACCTCAGGGCCTCTTCAAATGCAACATGGTGCCCAAAGACTATTCCAGCAAAATCTGCCTCCAAAAACCATATGGCGCTCATTGCCTTCTGTTCCCTGTCGTGTGCCCAAACAGCGGTATACAACCACATATGGGGTGTTTCTGCAAACTGCAGAATCAAGGTAATGCATATTGAGATATGTTTTGTTGTTAACCCTTGAAGTGTTGCAGGAAAAATGGATTAAAATGGAAAATTGTGAAATGTCATCTCTATTTTGCTTTAATTTCTGTGGAATACCTAAAGGGTTAAGAACATTTCTAAAACCAGTTTTGAATAGTTTGAGGGGTGTCATTTCTAGAATTAGGGTCATTTATGGGTTGGTTCTATTATGTAAGCCACACAAAGTGACTTCAGAACTGAACTGGTCCTTAAAAAGTTGACTTTGGAAATGTTTGTCAAAATTTCAAAAATTGCTTCTAAAATTCTAAACTTTCTAGCATCCTAAAAATTTTGAAATAAAATACTAAAATGATGCCAACATGAAGTAGACATATGGGGAATGTAAATTAATAAATATTTTATGAGGCATCACTATTTGTCTTAAAAGTAGAGAGATTAAAATTTAGAAAACAGTGAATCTTTTCACATTTTCATTAACTTTTGGATTTTTTTATAAATAAAGGTAAAACATATTGCCTCAAATTAACCATTAACATGAAGAACAATGTGTCACGAGAAAACATTCTCTGATTGGCTTGGCTAAGTAAAAGCTTTCCAAAGTTATTACCACATAAAATGACACATGTCAGATTTTCAAAATTAGGCCTGGTCGGGAAGGGGGTAAATGCACTGTGACATAACCGTACATGGTGTCACTGATCTCTGCAATCTCATGCTGTATATCGCTAAGGCCAGTGAATGGCTTTAGTGGTCATGTGCCGTATCCAGCTACATCACAGCTGCCACCTATAAGAAGAAACCTGAGGCAAGGACCAAAGCAGAAGTGCTGGAAAGAGTTGCAGATTAAGTGGTGAGTAGAGTCAGGCCTTATGCTCCCGTAATCCGCCCACTGGCCCCTGGTATTGCCCAAACGGCACAGGTAGGTGAGTGATAGGGCCCTGTAATAATAAAGTCATTGACACTTATATATCCCTAGTTAAGTCTGAGTTCTCAGTTTTGAGAAATCAACATATCAACCTATGGTTCCCTAACGTGAGCAGGGAAGAGAGGCAGGCTTTCTTCACTTAGCCGACGTAATGCATTTACCATCAACCCGGCGGATAAGGGTGGGGCTATAGTTGTAATGGACACTGCTAAATATGTAGCCGAGATCCATAGGCAGTTAGAGGATAGGGAAGTCTATAGACCAGTAGATACCAACAGATTGCGGGTCTTGATTGATAATGCCTACGCGAATGATCTAATTGATGATCAGTTACATACATATCTTCTTCCAGCCTTCCCAGTCACTCCAACACTATATGTCCTCCCTAAGATACACAAAGACCTATATAACCCCCCCGGTCAACCAATAGTGTCAGGGATTGACTCCATTTTCTCTCCAGCTGCAATATTTTTAGATAAGGTACTGAGAGCATCCAACAGGGGCATCCTCTTTCGTTAGAGACACCACCGATTTCTTAAACAAGCTCACTGAGCTCAATTTCGAACCAGGTAATAGACTCGTCTCTTTTGATGTGGCCAGTCTATATACGTGTATTGAACATGAATTAGGCCTTGAGGCTGTCTGATGGGCTCTCAGAGATTCCAGTCACCCAAAGGATACATGTGAATTTTCTGTTGGCATTAC
The DNA here is from genome assembly GCA_033119425.1 of Bufotes viridis. NCBI lineage: Eukaryota > Metazoa > Chordata > Amphibia > Anura > Bufonidae > Bufotes > Bufotes viridis. The sequence goes on from CM065590.1 coordinate 288,977,251, forward strand.
TGTAAATCCTTCTGCACTGCAATTATTTCTGTTTTGATGGACAGTTCTATATGCAGTGCCGAGGGACCGCTATGGGGTCCAATGTGGCCCCAACCTATGCCAACATTTACATGACCTTTGTGGAGGAGTGCTATATATACCCATCTACTCCATTTCGATTTGCGAAGGGGTGGATGAGGTATATTGATGATTTTTTTTGATCTGGACCGGTACCGACCTTCAGTTACAGCTTTTCCATGACTTCCTCAATGGTATGCATCCCCAACTTAAGTTCACAAGGGTAGAATCCCTACACTCCCTCCAATTTCTCAACACGGTGGTATACGTGACGGACAATGGCCTACAGACGGACCTGTTCACCAAACCAACTGACCGCAACAATCTCTTGAGGTATGACAGTGCAGATCCCAAGGGGATGGTGAGTTCCCTCCCCTATAGCCAATTGTTGCGGGTCAGGAGGATTACTTCCGATGACACTAGAGTAGGGGAACGCCTTGAGAAAATGGGACAGAAATTCGTGGACAGAAAATACCCTAGGCGTCTGGTAAACAGACAGCTAAAAAGAGCGAAAGGTATCACACGCGACCAACTATTAACATCCAGAGCCATAGACACTCAAACGACCAGGATACCCTTTGTCTCTACTTTCTCAGTACAGAGTAAGCTTATAGCTGAAATACTTAGGCGTAACTGGAGTATACTAACTCAATCCTTTCCTGACATTGTAGAGTTTAAGGCACCACCATTGATGTCTTATAGGCGGTCTAAGAACTTGGGTGATAAACTTACGCACACTCCCCTTCCAGCACCAACGATAAAAACTAGACGGAGAACGGGATGTTTCCCGTGTCTCAATTGCTGTAATTGAAACAACATTTTGAGGGGGGAAGGATTTACCCACCCACGTTCTGGTGAACACTACAAAATATGGGACTTCTACACCTGCGCCTCTGAGTATGTCATTTACACGCTGCAGTGTCCCTGTGGCCTACTTTATGTAGGTGAGACAACACAGCCGTGCAAGTTTATAAGCACCGATACAATATTAGGAAATTACTTGACAAAAGATCGTCCAGCCATGGCCCAATTGAAAGTGATCTCCCGGTTCCTGAACACTTCCTCAGGTGTAGACATAATGTATCTCAGCTCCGTTTCAGGATCATTGATGGGATTCCCTCCCTCAGTAGGCGAGGTGACCGTGAGAGACTTCTTAAACGCCTGGAACTCAGATGTATTTTTGAACTCGACAGCCTTGAACCAAGGGGCATGAATCGAGACTTTAAGATGGGCTCCCTTTATTAGTCCTACTGGATGATATGTCTTTTTTTATATATGTAATGGTTTCATTTGTATGTTATTCATATATTGGTACTGATACTTCTCTCCCTCCCTTTTTTCAGTTTCTCCTGTGACTACTGCAATAGAGACTGGACACACCCCATGACATCCATCTGTTTATACACCAGCTTATGGGCCCGGTGTGATTCCGAGTGTTGATTGGCAGGCTCTATTTTTGGATCCACTCTTTGCATCCTTCCTTTGTGGGTAATTGACTGTGATGTGCTGGTAGTATGTAATAAAAATTTTCTTGCTGTTTTTGGCGTATCTAGTAGACTGGTTGTTTATGTTGGTGTGATATTGTATCCCCGGTCTCGGTGTGTATGTTTGGGGTTTTGGTGAGAGGTGACCCCATAGTTATGGGTGCACCTCTGTTCCATCCATCGGTGGACAGCTCCGCCCCCTCACCTTCGGTCTGGGTGACGTTGCGGCCACTGTTTCTGTCCCCTTGATAAGTTTACATTGTGTCTATGGACAGGCGATGGGAATTGCCTTTTCCACTGGCACTCTATGGGTATGAATGAGTTGAGACACGGGAATAATAATTCTTATGCACCATCTCTCTCAACCTCTGTCTCTACCACCATAGGCCTTATGGTCCTTTGTATTCCTATCGTTTGACCAGCACTCGCTGCCTTTCCTACTTAGTTTAAATATATAAGTGGGGTACTTCCACATTCCCCATGAAGCCTGTTCCTCATCTTGGAATCCCTACCTGGATCTGCCCTTTAGTATAGCAGCAAAACCTGTGGGTGTCCATGATGCAGATTAGCATAGTTCATTACATCAGCTATTCTTTATTGTGGTCTTGTACATATGGTCATAAGTACCTCTTTGTATATATAACTGTAATAATAGTCACATTAATTTGACTATTAAAATTTCACAGCATTAGAGCCCACATATTCTACACATGTAGTGTGGGCACTCACGTGATGCTGCTATCCTTTGCGCACCTATGGGAGTGCCGGGTATGACGCACTGATCACGTGATGATGACGTCAGCGGCGCTTGCGCACACTGTAGCCTCCCGACGCCGGCATCTCATACGAGGTAACTGCCTTCTGTGTACTAATGACCACCGCTGATTGGATGTGCCACAATGGTGATAGTGACGTTCTTGTCACATGCGCACTTCATTCTGCTAATGCCCTATGTACTTTGCAAGCTCATTGCGCTTTTTGGTCACTATACTTTAGATACTTAATATCTATATATATATATATATATATATATATATATACCAGAATATATTGGATATAGTTATGTTTCTATGTTTCTATGTTTCTATGTTTCTATGATTGATTATATGTTTTTCAATTCAGCTTTGTATCTGTTCCAATCTTGATGATGTCACAGGTAGGGGGAGGGATTGACCCCTTGGGGTGTTTCCTCAGCCAATGGGGTGATGGCACTGTGTATTTTACATTGTATGCTTGATAAAGACTCTCTTATGAGTCGAAACGTCGCATTTTTTTGTGGTGGAATAAAGAAGATTCACTGAAGACTTTGGAGTGCTGCGATATTTTTCTTTTTTTTTTCTTTTTTTTCATTTGGATGCTGTTGTATGGTTGGGGTCCTTGGGCCAGGACCTTACATCGCTTGCACCGCCACACTTTGGACTAACGGTCATTGGACCACGGATGGTGCTGTCTCAACTTTATTTTAATGAACGTGAGCTTGTCCACATTGGCTGTGGACAGGCGGCTGTGCTTGTCTGTGATAACACCCCCTGCCATGCTAAACACACGTTCAGAAAATACACTGGCTGCAGGGCAGGCCAGCACCTCCAAGGCATAAAGGGCAAGCTTAGGCCATGTGCCCAATTTGGAGACCCAAAAGTTAAATGGGGCAGACCCATCAGTCAATACGTGTAGGCGTGTGCTCACATACTGCTCCACCATGTTGCTGAAATGCTGCCTCCTGCTAAAACGTTGCGTATCAGCTGGTGGTGCTGGTTGTTGTGGTGACAAAGCTTTTCCACATTTCGGCCATGCTAACCCTGCCTTCTGAGGTTCTGGCGGTGCCCTGGCTGCATTGGGGGCCTCTTCCTCCTTCTCTGCCTTTGTCTTGTGCTTCCACTGAGCCCCCGATGTCAGTTGGGAAAGTCATTAGCAGCGCATCTACCAGCGTGCGCTTGTACTTGCGCATCTTCTGATCACGCTCCAGTGACGGAATTAAGGATGGCACGTTTTCCTTGTAGTGGGGATCCAGCAGGGTGGCCACGAAGTAATCAGCACAAGTTAGAATGTGGGAAACTTGGCTGTCGTTGTGCAGGCACTGCAGCATCTAGTCCCTTATGTGTGCCAGGCTGCCCAGAGGAAAGGACAAGCTGTCCTCTGTGGGAGGTGTATCGTCTGTGTCCTCTGTATCCCCCCAGCCATGCACAAGTGATGCCCATGAGCTGCTTTGGGTACCACCCTGCAGAAAACACGGTTCCTGCTCCACCTCCTCATCCTCCAGAACTGTGCGCTTGCTGGATTATTGTGTACCTGTTGGTGCAGGAACCTACCCTCCGAGCCACCTGTGAATGACTGACCTGATAACAGTTGAAATGATCCCTCTTCCTCCTCCTCTTCCTGCTGTGACACATCTTCCTCCATCATCACCCGAAGGTTTCAAGGTTTCAAGGAGACATAGAAGTGAGATAGTAACGCTGAGAATGGCGTCATCCGCACTGGCCATGATGGTGGAGTAGTCGAAACAGCGCAACAAGGCACACATATCTCGTATGGAGGCCCTCTCAGTGGCGGTGAAGTGTAGCTGTTCTGCAGACCGACTGATCCGTGTGTGCTGCAGCTAAAACTCCACTATCGCCTCTCCAGCATGTGCAAGGTAGAGTTCCACCTTGTAGGCACATAGCATATCAGGCGGTGAGCGGGAAGGCCAAAGTTATGCTGCAGCGCAGACAGGCAAGCAACAGCAGGGTGAGAACGCCGAAAGCACGCACAGATGGCCCGCACTTTCTGCAGCAGCTCTGACATATCGGGGTAGTTTTTCTGCACCACCAAATTCAGCACATTTGCCAGGCAATGGATGTGCATCAAACCAGCTAGGCCAAGAGCTGCTACGAGATTTCACCCATTATCGCACATCACCAGGCCGGGCTTGAGGCTTAATGGCACCAACCACTCATCAGTCTATTGTTCCAGGCCTGTCCAAAGCTCCTGCGCGTTGTGGGGTTTGTCCCCCAAACAGATGAGTTTAAAAACTGCCTGCTGTCGTTTTTCCCTGGCTGTGCTAAAGTTGGTGGTGAAGGTGTTATCCTGAGAGGATGAAGAGGTGGTAGAGGATTAAGAAGAGTAGGAGGAGGAGGCAACAGGAGACAAAGAGAAATGCCCTGCAATCCTCGGGGGCGGAAGGACATGCACCAAACAGCTATCTGCCTCAGGCCCAGCCGCCACTGCATTTACCCAGTGTGCTGTTAGGGAGATATAATGTCCCTGCCCGTGCTTACTGGTCCATGTTTCAGTACTTATGTGGACCTTGCCACAGATGGCATTGTGCAGTCCACACCTTCTTATGTCCTTCACTTGCTTTTGCAGGTTAAGGGATGGCTCGCCTGGAAAAGTAGAGACGGCTTAGAACGACATACTGTGGGACAGCCACCGCCATAAGGTTTTTAAAGCGCTCCGTCTCCACCAGATGGAATGACAGCATTTCAAAGGCCAGCAATTTTGAAATGCTGGCATTCAGGGCCAGGGATCGCGGGTGGGTAGAGGGGTACTTCCTCTTTCGATCCAGTGTTTGGGAAATGGACAGCTAAACGCTTCCATGGGACTCTGTGGTGGTGCTTGTTGAAGGTGACGGACGTGGTGGCGTTGGTGTCACATCCTCCGTTTGCCACTGTCACTCCAGAGGTGGAGGGAGGGGCCGATATTGCAGCAGAAGAGGGAGCAGGAGGAGCCAGAGACATGCACTATTGCACTTAGATGCCTGGTCATGCAGGTTGTGCTTAGGTTTAGAACGTTTATGCCTCGCTTTAGGCTCTGATTACACAGCATGAAAACCACTCTTGTCTTGTCGTCTGCACATCGCGTGAATAACTGCCACGCCGGGGTACTCCTTGGAGCTGTCTTTGGTGTGTTCGGTCCATGGGTGCAGTGGGCAGTAGTTGGCGTAGTGTCTAGGGGACGGCCGCTCTGCTTTTGCACCCTGCTCCCTCTTTTGCTGTGCTGGTGTCTCTGTGCGACCACCACCTCTTCCTCTAAACTGCACAGGTCCCATGTAGGGTCTAGGACCTCAGCGTCCTCCACATCATCTTCCACCAAGGTTTCTGCACCCCTGCCCTCCTTGTCAGTTTGCACACTTCAGAAAGCCGCAGCAGTTGGCACCTGTATTTCGTCATCAGACACGTGGTGCGATGGTCTTCCCATGTCCTCATTCTCAAACATAAGTGGTTGTGCATCGGTGCCTTCAATCTCTTCCACTTCTGGAGCAGGGCTAGGTGGATGGGCCAGGGAAACCTTGCCAGGAGAGTCATCAAAAAGCATGAGAGTCTGCTGCATTACTTGGGGCTCAGACTGCTTGGCTTATTTGCAAGGGGGTGAGGTGCTAGATAGCTGCCCATGGCCTGAAGGTGCCAACTCTGAGCGTTCAGCAGTGGGCTGGGTGGGAGACAATGTGAAGGTACTAGAGGCACTATCAGCCACCCGATCTACTACTGCCTGTACGTGCTCTCAGGCCTCACCATTCGTAGAGCGGCTTTCGGGCCTACTAAATAACGTGGAAGGCCCTGTCGTCTACGCTAACCTGAGGAAGGTGTTTCATTTGGGCGTGTAGTTGGCACAGATCCACCACGTCCTATCCCTGCAACAGGATCCCCTCCAACACCAGCAGTACTATGACCATGTCCATGTCCCTTATTTGACACTCTCCTCATTCTTTGCGGTAACCCAAAGAAGTAACAGACAGATTTAATAAAACTTGTTCTCTGTCAGGTATGCCATGCAGTGTCATAAACAGAAAAGATTTGTTTTGGTCATACCTCTATGTGACAGATAAATTTATTACACGTTGTGCCCTTCCTAATATTCCCTGGCAGTGTGATAAAGATAAAAGATATTTCTAGGTTACACCACAATATAAGGAACACATTTATTACACTGTGTGGCCTGCCCAATAGGCCCTGGCAGCATGTTAAAGATAAAAGATCGGTTAAGGTCACAAGTTACTTAAAAAAGTTATGAGGGGCACAGATCCCCCAACAATCGGTAGTACGACACCTAATTTACTGAATACATTTTGGCAAGTCAGGTATGCAGTTCAGGAGAAAACCAACACAGACCGCAGGTGTACCCTATGGACCAAAATTATGTGGGTTTTTTCAACCACATGTCCTAATGGAATTTACAGATTTTATTTGATTTGCAGTACAAGGCAAAAAGGTACTTAATAGGGAGAAAAGGATTTTTTCAACCCTAGTGAAACAGATGGATTTAATGATTATTTTTCAGTATCATATTGCCTGTGCAGGCAGAGGATGGAATTTATTTCAACAAAATATATGATTTATTCACCCACCAATTTAACTGACGGATGCAAGTGAAATTCTTTCACTACACTAGTAGTAGTAAAAAATAGGCCACAAATTTATTTTGTGCTAAAAATTACGTGTTTTTTCCATCCACAATGTCCCAGTGGAATTTACTGAATTTATTTGATTTGCAGTACAAGGCAAAAAGGTCCTTTATAGGAAAAAATGAGGAATTTTCCTACACCAGTTAAACAGATGAATTAACAGATTATTGTTCACTATCAGATTGCTTGTGCAAGCAGAGGATGGAATTTATTTCAACTAAATATATGATTTCTTCAACCCCAGTAAAGCTGACGGATGCAAGTGAAATTCTTTCACTAGCAGTAGTACGGAGCAGGCCACAATTTTACTTTGTGCCAAAAATTACGTGTTTTTTCCACCCACAATGTCCCAGTGGAATTTACTGATTTTATTTGATTTGCAGTACAAGGCAAAAAAGGTACTTTATAGGAAAAAAATAGGATTGTTTCAACCCCAGTGAAACACATGTATTAACAGATTATTTTTCACTATCAGATTGCCTGTGCAGGCAGAGGATGGAATATATTTCAACCAAATATATGATTTCTTCAACTGCAGTGAAGCTGACCGATGCAAGTGAAATTCTTTCACTAGCAGTAGTAAAGAGCAGGCCAAAAATGTAATTTGTGCCAAAAATTACGTGTTTTTACCACCCACAATGCCTCAGTGGAATTTACTAATTTTATTTGATTTGCAGTACAAGGTAGTAAGGTACTTTATAGGAAAAAAGAGGATTTTTTCTACCCCAGTGAAACAGATGGATTTACTGATTATTTTTCACTCTCAAATTTGCTGAGCAGGCAGAAAAGGCACTTAATGGTAAAAAAATATATATTTTTTTTCACCCACAGTGAAACAGATGGATTTACTGATTATATTTTTCACAATCACAAATGTAGTGCACAGAGCAAATGTAATTTTTAGCACAAAAAAAGAAGAAGTCCAGAATCTGATTTAGAGAATTAATAACAAGGATGCAGCACAGGGGTACTTTACACAACAAAATGTGAAAATATCCCCCCCTAGGTCCCTAAAATCACAAGCTGAGTAACAGTATTATTATTCCCTTCCCGTGGCAGATATGCAGTGCAGGTGCACTTAAAAAATGGGTAAATTTTGCCAAATGAAGTAAAAAGACTGGATTCTATTACTGTCCCTGGCACATATGCAGCTGCAGTGCATGTCACTTGCACAAAATGGCAGCAACCACTCACAGAAATATAAAATTCTTTGTCACTGTCCTCATAAAAAAAAAAACTGCCATTGCCCCACAAGAAAAAAAGGTTGTAGATCGCTGAGTGAACACAATTCTGATATCAGATATTATACAGCAAAATTAGTTTCCTATTCTTTCCCTGAGAGCACCAGCAGCAACCTGTCCCTACACTACTAACAGCAGAGTGACGTGCTGCGCTATGTGACTCTAGCTTATATAGAGGTTGGGTCACATGCTGCACTTAGCCAATCACAGCCATGCCATTAGTAGGCATGGCTGTGATGGCTTCTAAGGGCAAAGTAGTTAGACGCTTGTCAATTGGCTGCCCAAAAACTTAACAATAGCAAAGACAGGTGCATTCTGCGGTAATACTCAACCCTTACATTGATTTTAAAATTTTGAGGTTAGTTCGACATACTGCTAGAAGGACATGTCTTAAGCTCGGGCACCGCACCAAGGTCTCTCAGCCAGTCTCGGGTGGGGCTCACAGACACCTCCCACCTCCCATTGCAGGCATGGCTACATGCTGGAGGTTATTGGGAAGCTGTTTGTGAGTCAGGCCTTATGCTCCCATAATTTTCCCACTGGCCCCTGGTATCGCCTATACGGCACAGGTAGGTGAGTGTTAGGGCCTCGGGCTACTTGAGAGACGTTGGCGTGGTGCCCAAGCTTAACCCCTTAAGGACCGGGGGTTTTGGGATTTTTGCGTTTTTGTTTTGCGCTCCCTGCCTTCCAAAAGCCATAACATTTTTATATTTCCGCTCACATAGCCATATGACGGCTTATTTTTTGCGGGACAAGTTGTACTTTTTAACGCTACCATTTATTTTTGCATGTGATGTAGTGGGAAACGGAAAAAATTCCAAATGGGGTGAAATTGCAAAAAAGCAATTTCACCACAGTTTTACGGGTTTTTAAATTACAACGTTCGATTTGTGATAAAACTGACTGGTTAATTTTATTCTTCAGGTCAGTACGAATCCGGCAATACCTAATATGTATAGTTTTTCTTATGCGTTTTGATAGTGAAAAAAATTAAAAGTGGGAATTTTTTTATTTTATTTTTTGTCGCCATGTTTTGACCCCTATAACTTTTTTGTAATTATGCGTACGGAGCAGTGTAGGGGCTCATTTTTGCAGGGCAATCTGAACTTTTAATTGATACCATTATGGGGTGCGTATGATGTTTTGATCACTTTTTATTCATTTTTTTAGAAATGAAGCGTCCAAAAATGGCGAATTAGCCATTTGGACGCTTTCTTTCCGTTTTTATGTTTACCGTATGGTGAATATTTTTAATATTATTATAGTATGGGCGTTTTCGCACATTACGACACCCATTATGTGTAATTTTTTATTTTTTATTTATTTTATTTTCATTTTGGGAAAGGGGGTGATTTGAATTTTTATATTTTTTTATTAAATTTTTATTTTTTAAACTTTTTTTTTTTTTTACCACTTTCTTATAGTTCCCATAGGGAACTATAAGATGCAATCATCAGATTGCTATTCTCATATATTCCAATGCAATAGCATTGGAATATATGAGAAAATCGCATATTTCCTATGGAGCCTATTACAGTCATAGGCTCCATAGGAATACTTAGTAGTAACCTAGGTTTCATTCACAGAAACCTAGGGTACTACATGCATGCTCCGGCTCCCCTTGTGGCCATCAGGGAGCCGAGCAAAAACCGAAAGTGAAACTTTCGGTTTTTGTGCGATCAGATGCCGTGGTCAGGATTGACCACGGCATCTGAGGGGTTAAACGTCCGCGATCGGCATCGCTGCCGGTCGCGGACATGAGCTGCGGGTGTCAGCTTGATGAATCAAGCTTTTACCCGCAGCTCGGGCGCCCGCTTTAAAGTGCGGACGAAGGGCGTACATGTACGCCCTTCGTCCTTAAGAGGTTAAGACATGTCCTCCTAGTAGGATATGTCGAACTAACCTCTCAATTTTAACATCAGTATGAGGGTTTAGTATTACCGCAGAGTGCACCTGTCTTTGCTATTGTTAAGTTTTTGATTGTTCTCCACATCCACATAATCTTTACCTTATGTAGGATGGTTATTGTGGTACTTGTAGTCCGTTGCCGGCATCTTCCATTGTATGCATTTTTTTTGCTGTTGATTGCCATCAGCCACAGACTACAAGTGCAGGATATGCTCCCCTATATATATGCACAACTGCATGTGGATGTGAGCATATCCTGCCTGTTTAACACAACGTTTTCTAATGGTTTGATTGGCTGCCCAGCAGCTTTTCAACAAGCGCCATAAAATCTGCCGAACACCAAACACGAACACCCGAATCTGCTTTTGAGCAGAGTATAAATGTAGCTTGTTCCTACACTGCCGTGAATATTGTAGGCTTAAGTCCAAGAGATGCGGTTCTGTTAGTGTTAGGTACCCATCTGCGGAAGCCACCTTGACGCCTGGTAGATGGGCCCAACACACATTTGATCAAAAATGTGCGCAAAGAGCTTCTATTTTTTCATTTATAGTCGATATAATGCCACTTTAATTTAGAATGATCCCCATTTCTCAGTTCTATTGTTTGCATGTAAAATGTTGTAACCATGCTTTTATTAGTTCTCTATATCTTAGCGATATACCATCAATGTCCCAGATGGGCCAACCCCTTTACTTTCCTCCAGTTACCAAACAGCACAACATGTTTGTGCTATTTTGGATATCAGAAGTATGGACTTGTAGCTTCACTTATATGCTTCCCTTAACTAAAATAGCTTATTAAGATGACCAATCCATTTTACCCAACTGGATTTTGCATCTATCAAATTTAATAATTAGATTTTGTACATCATAGGGTAGTACAAGATGTTTCAGTATTGTATTTTGTAATAAAAATATTTTTTATAAAGTATTACATTCAAGTTTCCTAGATCTTCTCAGACAAATTATTTAAACCTCCTACAGTTTCAAGCTGTTATGTTCTTTGTTTTTCACTAAAAAGGCACTGACTGCTTATTTTTATAAAGTCTGCCCAAGTGTTTTGTGAAATAATAGTACAAACTACATTGAAAAGCCACTAAAAGATTAATAAAAACACTGACCCCCTCTTCCTGACCCTGCATGCATGTGGGACTGACACTTATGAATTTTACAGTGGCCGTAAGGGCTCATTACAGGTAGTGTTTAGTGTTAGGTCCCGTCTTACAGAGATCGCCTTGACGTTTGGCAGACGGGCTCAAATAATTTTGTACAAAATATATGTGCTAAGAATCTCAAATTTACTATATAGTCATAGGATTATTATTATTATATTTATCATTATTGTTACATTTATTGCAGAGTGCTGTTGCATTCTCTTTTTCTATGTGTAGGTAGATAGATAGATAGATAGATAGATAGATAGATAGATAGATAGATAGATAAAATGTAATGAATGGCAGCACCAACCTGAGGAGAAAAATGGGTGCTAGCTCCAATGGGATAAGTGTCCCCAGATTATAAAAAAGAAAAAGCAGAGCAGAACTCCAATAAGTAGTAGCAAAAGGAGGATGTTTATTCACCCAGAGGTGATGCAACGTTTCAGCTCCAACATGAAGCCTTTCTAAAGCAATGTGAACAATGCAAACAGAACATACCTATAGTGTGAGGAAGTGACATCATCAAGCTAAATTGGCATTAACCCATGCCAGTACAAGTGACATTTTAAATACATTGAAAACACATGTGGGTACATAAATACTATAAAACAAGTGTATGATCATAAATAAAAAATGTGATGCAAATATATATCATGATGCATTATACTGATAAATACAAAATCTGTATGTATATAGTACACATGTGCAATCAACGAAACCACAACTGGTTAAAAAGACAATTAAAACACATTAATCATGGGGAGTGGCTGAGCCACATGGGTGTGGGCATGGATAGAGGCACATAACAAGGCAACTCACATATGCCCCTTACAACTCCATTGCCGAGCACGGCATGCCGGAATCTCAGATGCACATGTGCCCGAATAGGCACGTCATCTGAAAATCGGGTGCACTTATGGCAAAATAATACCTGCGCAGTATTCAGTACTCCTGCAAAAATCGCCATCTTGGAAAAGATAAAACCAGGTCAGACGCATTTGATGCTACGTCATGGCCTGTGTATAACGTTGACTAATAAGGCGTACATACTGTGGGGAGTTGCTCTGGTAGACAGCGGTGCGGGTGCAGTATAGAGGCAAAGAGAGTCCAGGTAGTGCAGCAAACAGTGTTTTATTTCACACTTGCACAAACAAAACTCAAAACAGTCACTTAGTGTTACTTCACACACATAGCAAAAACTTGAGGCAAAACAAAAGTCCAAGACTGAATCAAATTCACCTGTGTGGTTTAGGTGCGTGTTCACACCCGGCTGTCAGCCCAGCCGCAGGAAAGTCCAACCTCAGGCTTCCAGGCAGACTGCACGCCTCTTTGTAAGCTCTTGCTTCCAGCCCTGAGAGCTCCAAGGAACACCAGCAGTTTCCAGGTTAAATCACCTCAAATCCTAGGGGTCAGTTCACACCTGGCTGAATGCTCGGCAACACAAAAAGTCCACTGACCGTCTTTACATGGCCTGCTCTCCTGACACACAGGTCGCAGCTGTTCAGCCCAGCACAGGGCTCAGATCCCACACACAGAGAGAGAGCTTTGCATAAACCCAGCTGTCTTTTAAAGGCAGCTAGGTATTGACCCAAAAAAACCCGGACCGGCAACTAAAATCCGGTCCAGTATTTGCCCTCACCTGGCTGCAATCAACCCAGCAGCACAGGCTGAGAGGAAAATACCTGTTTTTTTACCACCAAACCTCTCACTGTGTCACATACCCCCCCCCCCCCTTTGTTCAACCCTGAGGGGGTGAACACACGCCAGACAGTATACCCAGAACCGGGCACTCGCATTTCCCTGTAACTGCCCTGCTCTGTGTTCCACTGAAAATCTAAAGTTCTGAAGTCACCCGAACCCTCTGGTGACCCAGGACTTTCCTTCTTTGTCCAGGTGGTGACAGGCTGCGGCCAACCCCATATCACTCTTTCAGAGATGGCTTGTCACCGAGCCACGGGCACCTGGTACGGCTTAAACCAGACTTTTGCCTGGGGCTCAGTGACAATATCACGGTGAGTTATGGAAGGGCATTCAGGGAAATCACAGAACACCTCTGTGTTCCGACTAACAAACTCCTTGGCTCTCTGAGTCTGTTCAGTGGAAAGGCTGCCAGTAATTTTATCAGTGGCAGCCGCTTCCCTGTTAGCAGCCAGAGGGACTGGAATCTCTTTCCCTAGATAAACCGGCCGCGGGTTGTTCTCAATATAAGTCTCTCTAACCTTCCAAGGTTTCTGTAAATTTACATGGTAGACCGGCTCCGGCTTTTGCAGTCCTGGCTGGTGTACCTTGTAATTTGGGTCTCCAACTTTCTGTGCTATTTTATAGGTCCCCTTCCCCCTAGCGCTGTCCTTACTGTCCATAGGTGGCCTAACAACCAAAACCGGGCCCTTTTGGCTACGGACCCCAGACACTCGATTGCAGGTCCGGCTTTGGCCTGGCTGAGCCACCTTCCTATGTTTTCTACCTATCTTACTAAGGGGGACTGTCTTCCCCTCACCCACTGGACCTACTGTGGGTCCCTCTGCCTTGGGTTTCTGGGGTATTAACACCTCACCTGGGCTAGGCCTCACTACTGGAAGTTTTCCTACCTGTCTGGGAACTGTACGTACAATGGCCGGCCACAGGGCTGGGAACAATGGAAAGTCTCTTCCTATTATCACATCATAGGGCATACTTGTGGTACAAGCCACCTCATGGACCTGCCTGCCGGCACACGTGCTTACAGACAACAGAGCAGTGGGGTATTCTTTTAAATCTCCATGAATGCTGAAAACCCCGACTCTCCGGCCTGTAAACTCTGTGGGTCGCACCAGGGAAGCCCTCACCAGGGTCACCTGACTCCCCGAATCCAGCAGAGCTGCCACTGGAGCGTCTCCTACCTCCACCCGACACAAATGTTCATCATGGATAACCTCTGACACATCGACCCTTCTGGCATACAATGACTGTCGATACCCAAAGTTTACATCCATGGGCTCACCCAGGAGGGGACAGTTGGCCCGTACATGGCCAGGTTCCTGGCACCGCCAGCAGATTATAGAGTCCTGATCCCCAAAGGGCACATTCCGTTCAGTCTTTCTCAGCTCAGGCCGCAGGGTCTGGGGAGGGGATTTTCTGTTTTTTTTACTCCCTTCCCCAGAGTCCCCCCCTTAAGTTCCTCAGTAGCCCCATAACGTTCGACCAGGTCCACCATCTCCAGGGCACTAGTAGGAGAGGTCTGGCCAACCCAGCGCTGGAGGGGTAGTGGCAATGCCTTCCAGAATTTGTCAGCTACAATACGGTCCAGCATAGCAGTGGGACTAAGTACGTCAGGCGGTAGCCATTTTTGTAAAAGTTTTAGCAAATTGTAATACTGGGGTCGTGCTGGCTCAGCTGGGTTAAACTCCCACTGATGTACCCGCTGGGCCCTGACCAACACATTCACCCCCAGTCTCGCCAGGATCTCACCCTTAACCACAGAGTAGTCTGCTGCTTGGTCGTCCGGTAAATCAAAGTAAACCTGTTGGGGTCCTGACGCCAGAAACGGAGCGATGACCTCTGCCCACTGGTCTCGGGGTAGTCTCTCTCTCACGGCCACCTTTTCGAACATCGCCAAGTAGGTTTCAACATCATCTGTCGGTGTCATCTTGGGAACGGCCGTGCGGACTGCTTTCCGGGCATCGTGCACTCCCTGAGGCATCCCTGACTTTTCTAGCACCATTACGTGTTGCAGCAGCCGCTGGTTCGTGTCCTGCTGTCGCTGATTAGCCTCTAGCAGCTGTGCGATGGCCTCTTCATGTCTTTTTTGCTGTTGTGCGATGGCCTGCTGTTGGAAATCCATGGCCTGCTGTAGCTTTAAGTTGGCCTGGACAAGCTGCTTTATCATCTCCTCGATCTTGTCCTGTGTTGGTGGTTGCAGCTTGGCAGGCTTAATCCAGGACATACAACAGTGCCCAAAAAAAAATAAAAATGCTACAAAAAGTTTTGGCTTCCCGCCAGCCTCACTGCAATTGCCCGCATCCGACACCAAATGTGGGGAGTTGCTCTGGTAGACAGCGGTGCGGGTGCAGTATAGAGGCAAAGAGAGTCCAGGTAGTGCAGCAAACAGTGTTTTATTTCACACTTGCACAAACAAAACTCAAAACAGTCACTTAGTGTTACTTCACACACATAGCAAAAACTTGAGGCAAAACAAAAGTCCAAGACTGAATCAAATTCACCTGTGTGGTTTAGGTGCGTGTTCACACCCGGCTGTCAGCCCAGCCGCAGGAAAGTCCAACCTCAGGCTTCCAGGCAGACTGCACGCCTCTTTGTAAGCTCTTGCTTCCAGCCCTGAGAGCTCCACGGAACACCAGCAGTTTCCAGGTTAAATCACCTCAAATCCTAGGGGTCAGTTCACACCTGGCTGAATGCTCGGCAACACAAAAAGTCCACTGACCGTCTTTACATGGCCTGCTCTCCTGACACACAGGTCGCAGCTGTTCAGCCCAGCACAGGGCTCAGATCCCACACACAGAGAGAGAGCTTTGCATAAACCCAGCTGTCTTTTAAAGGCAGCTAGGTATTAACCCAAAAAAAACCGGACCGGCAACTAAAATCCGGTCCAGTATTTGCCCTCACCTGGCTGCAATCAACCCAGCAGCACAGGCTGAGAGGAAAATACCTGTTTTTTACCACCAAACCTCTCACTGTGTCACAATACATACAACAAACAAATCATTACTATTGAGATCTTATGTATCAAACTGTAAGTGCCATCGAGCACCAACTGTTGACGCATATACACTAAACACCAAGTGGGGAAGCCGGGACTGCAGCATTCCCACATGGCATTAACCCTATCGATCTCGTAACAAAGTGAGGGATCTCCTCTAACACATTCATACTCAGGAGACTGAAAATATATATCCTCACAGGCAATAATAAAATAAAAAATTGACGCTGAAGTATATATAGAAGAGTTCGGGGATTGAAGTTGCATTGGTTGCACATCTTCCTGCTCATCCATCATGTAGCTCCTGGCCATTCACCACAATATATCTGTGTAAGGAGAAAAAAACACCTGGGCGACCAATAGTATCTGGTTCTGACTCCATCTTCAGTCATCCGGCCACATTTTTGGACAAACTACTATAGGGCTTTGCAACTGGTGGTACTTCATATATCCGTGATACTAATGATTTTCTTATTGGGTTAAATCAGGTAGATATCCCTGACTCTTAAAATGTGATTCTAGCATCTTTTGATGTTGTATCTCTTTACACTTCTATTGAACATCATAGGGGGATTGAAGCTGTAAGAAGAATGTTGTCTACCTCCTCGTTGTCAGACATGGCTATAGACTTCATCCTAAGATTACTTACCATCTTATTAGAGTATAAAAACTTTTTGTTTCAGGATACTTTTTACATCCAAAAGCGGGGTGTGGCCATGGGGTCTAACATGGCCCCCACTTTCGCTACTATTTACACGCGTGTTTTTGTGGAGGACGTCATCTATCTGTCCAGCCACTTCAGGCATGTACTGAGGTGGTAGAGATACATGGATGACGTCTTCCTCATTTGGACAGGCAGTTAGGAACAACTGATTGATTTTCATAGGTTTCTCAACAGTGTGAACACATCGCTACAATTTACATTGGTACATTCCACCAGCCAAATTCAATTTCTGGATACCAAGGTGTTGTTTTTGAATGGTACTTTCTGCACACAATTGTACACTAAACCAACTGATAAAAATACAACACTTGTGTACAGCAGTTGCCAGCCCAAAAAAGTATACGTTCTCTTCCATACTCACAGATGCTCCGTGTTAAGAGAATTGTTTCTGATTATCTTGACTCTAGACACACTATAGATGATATGTAAATTTACATAAATTTAAAAAGCATTGTTATCCACATAGATTACTGGAAGAGCATCGCAACACAATAATGGGTAGGGACAGGCAGAAAATCCTGTCCAACCCATCTGTTAAATGCACAGTATCTAGGTTCCCATTTGTGTCCACGTACACTGAAACGAGTATTGACATCAGCCATATTATCAGACGACATTGGCCCGTTCTGTCCCTGAATTTGATACTCCACCATTATTTTCTTATAGAAAGTCTATGAGTTTAACCACTTCAGCCCCACTAGCTTAAACACCCTTAATGACCAGGCCACTTTTTACAATTCTGCACTACACTACTTTCACCGTTTATTGCTCCGTCTTTTACCTCCTTTTCTTCTCGCTAATAGAGCTTTCATTTTGTGGTATTTTATTGTTACTGACATTTTTACTTTTTTTGCTACTACTAAAAATTTATTTTTGCAAAAAAATGACATTTTTCACTTTCTGTTGTAATTTTTTTTTTTTTTTAAACTACATTTTTATATAAATTTTCCGCAAAATTTATTGTTCTACATGTCTTTGATAAAAAAAAATCCAATAAGTGCATATTTATTGGTTTGGGTAAAAGTTATAGCGTTTACAAACTATGGTGCAAAAAAGTGAATTTCCGCATTTTTGAAGCAGCTCTGACTTTCTGAGCACCTGTCATGTTTCTTCAGGTGCTAGAATGCCAGGATAGTATAAATACCCCCCAAATTACACCATTTTAGAAAGAAGACACCCCAAAGTATTCGCGGAGGGGCATGGTGAGTTCATGTATTATTTCATTTTGTTTCACAAGTTAGCGGAAAATGACACTTTCTGAGGAAAAAAAAATACACATTCCATTTCTGCTAACTTCTAGCAAAAAAAATAAAAAATCTCAGACGGACTCACTATGCCCCTCAGTGAATACCTTGGGGTGTCTACTTTCCGAAATGGGGTCATTTGTGGGGTGTGTTTACTGTTCTGGCATTTTGGGCGGGGCTAAATTGTGAGCAGCCATGTAAAACCTAAAGGTACTCGTTGGAATTTGGGCCCCTTTGCGCACCCAGGCTGCAAAAAAGTGTCACTCATGTGGTATCGCCGTACTCAGGAGAAGTAGGGCACTGTGTTTTGGGGTGTATTTTTACATATACCCATGTTGGGTGAGAGAAATATCTCTGTAAATTGTCAACTTTGTATAAAAAAATTTAAAAAGTTGTCGTTTACAGAGATATTTCTCACACAAAGTATGGGTATATATAAAAATACATAACTACCTGAATAGACGTATAAAAATGAAAATAATGAATGCTTTATTAAACGATCAAGGGTTAAAAAGACATGAAAATCCCTTCAGGAGGTGTTGGAACAGCGGTGGGAGGGTCCCACCTGTTCTGTTTCCACACCTCCCATCTGACGTCATAACCTATGGGCGCGGTGTCAAGCTTATATGCCCGCATGTTGGGCGGCCGCGTACGGCCATCATAGTGCCGGTGCCCCTGCACGCAAAAGGTGCTCGGGACATTGTCTTTCTAACGACTGTATGAACGAACGAGTGGGTAGCTCCTGAGGATACAGGGTAGAGTGTTAGCCCTGTGGAAACGCGTTGAGTAATAATCACCGTACTTCGGCACATACAAATAAGAGGCGGCAGCTGCTGTTTGCTATGCACGTCTCGTACAGGCTTTAAATGTAACCAGCGACTATTGGGTGATTGGCTGGTCAGGCAGTTAATTGGATGGGGTATTAGTTTGTGTAAGGGGTCGCTCAACTCTCTATGAGCAGTATATCTGCTGACCCTAACTATACCGTTACCCAACCATATATAACTTGCTGATTTTCACCCATCACTGACAGTGTTCACAGTCTAGTTACACCTGGATGATTTGGTCAGAGTAATTGGGTGTGGATGGAGTATGTGTTAGACTCCCTCTCCACAGATCAAACACTCTGAATACCTGAAGGGATTTTCATGTCTTTTTAACCCCTGATCGTTTAATAAAGCATTCATTATTTTCATTTTTATACGTCTATTCAGGTAGTTAAGTATTGTAATTTTTAGACGTACTAATGTTTCTAGCTTCTTTTGTGTGACAATCGATATATATAAAAATACACCCCAAAACACATTGCCCTACTTCTCCTGAGTATGGCGATACCACATGAGTGACACTTTTTTTCAGCCAAGATGCGCAAAGGGGCCCAAATTCCAATGAGTACCTTTAGGATTTCACAGGGCATTTTTACGCATTTGGATTCCAGACTTCTTCTCACGCTTTAGGGGCCCCTAAAATGCCAGGGCAGTATAAATACCCACATGTGACCCCATTTTAGAAAGAAGACACCCCAAGGTATTCCGTGAGGGGTATGGTGAGTTCATGTAAAATTTTATTTTTTGTCACAAGTTAGTGGAATATGAGACTTTGTAAAAAACAAAAATAAAAACTTGTGCCAAAAAAAAATAATTCTGTGAACTCGACATGCCCCTCACGGAATACCTTTGACTGTCTTCTTTCCAAAATGGAGTCACATGTGGGGTATTTATACTGCCCTGGCATTTTAGGGGCCCTAAAGCGTGAGAATCCAAATGCGTAAAAATGCCCTGTGAAATCCTAAAGGTACTCATTTGTTTTGGGCCCCTTTGCGCATCTTGGCTGCAAAAAAGTGGCACACATGTGGTATCGCCGTACTCAGGAGAAGTAGGGCAATGTGTTTTGGGGTGTATTTTTACATATACCCATACTGTGTGTGAGAAATATCGCTGTAAACGACAGCTTTTTAATTTTTTTTGTACAAAGTTGTCAATTTACAGAGATATTTATCTCACCCAGCATGGGTATATGTAAAAATACACTCCAAACCACATTGACCTACTTCTCCTGAGTACGGCGATACCACATGAGTGACACTTTTTTGCAGCCAAGATGCGCAAAGGGGCCCAAATTCCAATGAATTAGGAGGGCATTTTTACGCATTTTTCTTCTCACGCTTTAGGGCCCCTAAAATGCCAGGGCAGTATAAATACCCCACATGTGACCCCATTTTGGAAAGAAGACACCCCAAGGTATTCCTTGAGGGGCATGGCGAGTTCATAAAAGATTTTTTTTTGGCACAAGTTAGCGGAAATTGATTTTTTATTGTTTTTTCTCACAAAGTCTCCCTTTCCGCTAACTTTTGACAAAAAGTTCAATTTTTCATGGACTCACTATGCCCCTCAGTGAATACCTTGGGGTGTCTTCTTTCCAAAATGGGGTCATTTGTGGGGTGTTTGTTATGTTCTGGCATTTTGGGTGGAGCTAAATTGTGGGCAGCCGTGTAAAACCTAAAGGTATTCATTGGAATTAGGGCCCCTTTGCGCACCCAGGCTGCAAAAAAGTCGCACACATGTGGTATTGCCGTACTCAGGAGAAGTTGGGCAATGTGTTTTGGGGTGTATTTTTACATATACCCATGTTGGGTGAGAGAAATATCTCTGTAAATTGACAATTTTGTAAAAAAAAATTTAAAAAGTTGTCGTTTACACCGATATTTCTCACACACAGTATGGATATATATAAAAATACACCCCAAAACATATTTCCCTACTTCTCCTGAGTACGGAGATACCACATGAGTGACACTTTTTTGCAGCCAAAATGCGCAAAGGGGCCCAAATTCCAATGAGTACCTTTAGGATTTCACAGGGCATTTTTACGCATTTGGATTCTCACGCTTTAGGACCCCTAAAATGCCAGGGCAGTATAAATACCCCACAAGTAACCCCATTTTGGAAAGAAGACACCCCAAGGTATTGAGGGGCATGGCGAGTTCACAGAAAAAAAAAAATTTGGCATAAGTTAGCGGAAATTGATATTATTATTATTTTTTTTTTACAAAGTCTCATATTCCACTAACTTGTGACAAAAAATAAAATTTTACATGAACTCAACATACCCCTCACGGAATACCTTGGGGTGTCTTCTTTCTAAAATGGGGTCATTTGTGGGGTGTTTGTTATGTTCTGGCATTTTGGGTGGGGCTAAATTGTGAGCAGCCGTGTAAAACCTAAAGGTATTCATTGGAATTAGGGCCCCTTTGCGCACCCAGGCTGCAAAAAAGTCACACACATGTGGTATTGCTGTACTCAGGAGAAGTAGGGCAATGTGTTTTGGGGTGTATTTTTACATATACCCATGTTGGGTGAGAGAAATATCTCTGTAAATTGACAATTTTGTATAAAATTTTTTAAAAAGTTGTCGTTTACACCGATATTTCTCACACACAGTATGGATATATATAAAAATACACCCCAAAACATATTGCCCTACTTCTCCTGAGTATGGCGATACCACATGAGTGACACTTTTTTGCAGCCAAAATGCGCAAAGGGCCCAAATTCCAAAGAGTACCTTTAGGATTTCACAGGGCATTTTTAAGCATTTGGATTCTCACGCTTTAGGACCCCTAAAATGCCAGGGCAGTATAAATACCCCACAAGTAACCCCATTTTGGAAAGAAGACACCCCAAGGTATTGAGGGGCATGGCGAGTTCACAGAAAAAAAAAATTTTGGCACAAGTTAGCGGAAATTGATATTATTATTTTTTTTTTACAAAGTCTCATATTCCACTAACTTGTGACAAAAAATAAAATTTTACATGAACTCACCATACCCCTCACGGAATACCTTGGGGTGTCTTCTTTCTAAAATGGGGTCACATGTGAGGTGTTTGTACTGCCCTGGCATTTGAGGGTCTCTGCAATCATTACACGTATGGCCAGCATTAGGAGTTTCTGCTATTCTCCTTATATTGAGCATACGGGTTATGAGATTTTTTTTATCCGTTCAGCCTCTGGGCTGAAAAAAAAAATTAATTAACGGCACAGATTTTTTCATTCGCATCGATCATCGTGGATGAAAAAATCTCTGCCAAAATCAGTGACTGCGGTGCGGTGGGCTGGGCGCTAACTACCTAACAAGTAGCTAACTAACTGGCGGTGATAAGGGACCCTTATGCCCCATTCACACATCCGCAATTCAGTTTGCGGAACGGAATTGTGGACCCATTCATTTTTATGGGGACAGACTTTGTCCTGCTAGGATCTGGAATTACAGATCTGCTCTTCCGGGAGTTGCACTTCCGTTCCGCAAAAATATAGAACATGTCCTATTCTTGTCCACAATTGCGGACAAGAAAAAGCATTTTCTATATAGTTCTGGCAATGTGCGGATCTGCAAAATGTGGAAAGCACATTGCCGGTGTCCGTGTTTTGAGGATCTGCGGATCCGCGGATCCGCAAAACACATATGGACATCTGAATGGAGCCTTACAAGGGGTGTGATCAATAACGGCGGGTGATTAGGAAATCTAGATGGGGTGATCAAGGGGTTAACAAGGGGTTAATAAGTGAGGGGGGGGGGTTAGTGTAGTGTTCGGTGCAACTTTACATAGCTACCTGGTCCTCTGGTGGTCGATCCCAGCAAATGGGACCACCAGAGGACCAGGTAGCACGTATATCAGACGCTCGCGCGCGCGTTCACAGGAAGTCTCGCGTCTCGCGAGATGACGCGCCGATGCGTCCAAGAGGAGTAAACCAGCCGCCTCCTGGACGCATCGGTGCGTACAGCCATCGGGAGGCGGTTAAAGGACCAACTGGTTCAGGCCCTCAGGCAATCTACTTTGGCACGTCCTGGACTGGGATGTTTTCCTCTTCCTGGATGTGTCAATTGTAGATATATGTGTAAAGCCACCTCATTCACGTATCCATCTACAGGTGTGAATTTCCCCATCCGTTTTCATCTGACATGCACCTCTGATCATGTGGTGTACATATTATCTTGTCCATGCAACATTTTATATGTTGGTGAAACATCCACAGACTTTATGTCTAGATTGAATAATCATCGTTTAAGTATTCAACAAAAAAGATTGGATGTTCCGGTCTATAAGCACTTTACGGATCTTAAACATAAGGAAAGAGATCTTAAGTGCTGGATCATAGATTATGTACCAATGCCCAGGAGGGGTGGCAACAGGATTGCACTCCTGAAGAAAAAAGAAATGTACTGGCTATATACCCTCAATTCTTTGAAACCGTATGGCCTCAATGTTGACTTTAATCTAGGACAGGTATTTGGTCCATAGCTTGCCCTGACCCACTGTAGGTTTGCTCTACTCTTTTCTCTGTGTTAGGTAGTAATGGAACCATTATTCTGTTACATGTAGAGAAATACATATACTAATTTATTTTCTCTTTTTTTCCTTACACCGATATATTGTGGTGAATTGCCAGAAGCTACATGATGGATGAGCAGGAAGGTGCGCAACCAATGCAACTTCAATCCCCGAACTCTTCTATATATACTTCAGCGTCAATTTTTTATTTCATTATTGCCTGTGAGGATATATATTTTTAGTCTCCTGAGTATGAATGTGTTAGAAGAGATCCCTCACTTTGTTACGAGATCGATAGGGTTAATGCCATGTGGGAATGCTGCAGTCCCGACTTCCCCCACTTGGTGTTCCCGGTATATGTGTCAACAGTTGGTGCTCGATGGCACTTACAGTTTGATACATAAGATCTCGATAGTAACGATTTGTTTGTTGTATGTATGTACGCCTTATTGGTCAACGTTTTACACAGGCCATGACATAGCATCAAATGCATCTAACCTGCTTTTACCTTTTCCAAGATGGCGGTTTTGGCAGGAGTACTGAATACTGCGCAGGTACAAGTTTATTGCGATGCTGTTTTATGATATTCGCATGGCGCGATTATTCTGCCAAAAGCGCAGGTTTTTTATGGTGTTCGCATGGCGCGATTATTTTGCCATAAGCGCCCCCGATTTTCAGATGACGTGCCTATTTGGGCGCATGCGCAACTTATATTCCAGCACGCCGTGCTCAGCAATGGAGTTGTAACAGGGATATGTGAGTTGCCTTGTTATGTGCCTCTATCCATGCCCACAGCCATGTGGCTCAGCCACTCCTCATGATTGATGTGTTGTAATTGTCTTTTTAACCAATTGTGGTTTGGGTGATTGCACATGTGTACTATATACATGCAGATTATGTATTCATCAGTATAACGAATCATGATATACATTTGCATCACGTTTTCTTATTTATGATCATACACTGTTTTCATAGTATTTATGTACCCACTTGTGTTTTCTATGTATTTAAAATCTCACTTGTACTGGCATGGGTTAATGCCAATTTAGCTTGATGATGTCACTTCCTCACACTATAAGTATGTTCAGTTTGCATTGTTCACATTGATTAGGCTTCATGTTGGAGCTGAAAAATCGCGTCACCTCTGGGTGAATAAACATCCTCCTTTTTCTACTACTTACTGGAGTGCTGCTTTGCTTTTTTTTTTGCTTTTTTAGATAGATAGATAGATAGATAAAATCATACTTCTGATATATATGAATGCATAATATGTGTGAAGCTACTACAGATTTTTTTATCCATAATATATTTGCATATATTATAATATATTATATATTCTAAATATATAATAATATATGTAAATGTATTATCGCTAAAAACTTATATATATTTATATAAAATTTAGCCTCTATTTCTGAAAAGTTTCTGTCCCGCTTTGAACTCAGAACCTTCTATATTAGAGCCAAGAACCTTAACCACTACGCTGTATAGCTACAATTTAACCTTCAGTGAAATATAAAATGATACTTCAGCTGTTTAGGAATACTTACTATGTGACAAACTACTATGATTTTTTTCTGACACAGTTTATCATTCTGCTTTATTGCTGAGTGGTTAAGGTCCTTGCCTCTAATGTAGTTTTGAGTTCAAGTCCCGGCAGAAACGTTTCAGAAATAGAAGCTAAATTAGATTTTAATACACTGACTCGAGCATCGCACTCGAGCACACTCAGTATTTGGCCAACCAATGTCGAACATCAGTGTCTTCTGAGCATGCTCGCTCAACACTATTGTCTAGAGGTACTACTCTGTATTATAAAATAGGCAAAATGATCATGGCTTAGAATAAAAGAAGCAGCAAATGAATTGAAACAAATTGAAGTAAATATCTTACTGGAATATCTGCCACTGTGTGCAGTTCATAAAATCAATGCAGGCAGGTAAGGTTTTTCTTGTTTCTCTTGGGATAAGTGGCACCAGTCATTTTTGGCAATAGCTCATCTCCTCTTCCTCCACATAATTAACATATTTATATGGCTGAAATCCAAGAGAATTTTAACATAGAAATTAGGCATGGTTACATTTGATCTTTCACCCAAGAGTAAATATCCCCTAGTTATGGATTGTTTTGATCCATAAACTTGGGAAATTGCTTGGACTGCAGGATATCATTATTAATGCTGACAGAAATAAAACCACAACAAAAAGGAGAAGATAGAAGGCATAAAATAATCACTACACATTTAGGACAATACATGAATTAAAATACAATAAGAGGGAGGAACTACAAGAATACAGAGGTGCCCATAAACCATTGTTAACATTTGGTCAAAACCTATCTTTTCCAACTCTCCCATACATATACATGCTCAGTTCGGCCATGTATGTGTGTGTGGTTTTTAGTGGGGAGAGAGGAGAAAACTGCTTCCAGACACCTCTGGTGTTCATTTATCTCCTGAGAGAACAAACGGATTAGACATTAAAATTCAAAAAGCCCAAACCTTTTCTTCCCAGACATCATCTGTTGTGGAGAGTTGGAGGCTCCCAAATTGATCATACTTTGAAATTCAAAAAGTTTGATCCTATATTTCCCTGATCTTATCTGTTGGGAAGAGTCAGAAGCTTCCAATACACATTGTAAACCAGCTCCACCAAAAATTACAGGTTTGGCCAATAATACCTTAATATCTATGGGTACCTAAAATTTGTGGACCATCTGGCTATGTTGAATGCATAAAATACTTTTTCTAAAAAATTCATGTCATACTTTGATTATTCATGAAAAACAAAGCAATATTGTGAATGCCCCATTTTTGTTCCACAGCTTCCACATAAATTTACACCGAAGACATTGCTACATTAAAAGAAACTAGAGAATATGCATTCTAAGGGTTTCATTCTGAGTCCAAGCCACTAAGCTCTACATAGGGAAACGTTATCACTTGATCTGGGCAAACGTAATAAAATCCTATTTCTTGCAAGGGTAGAGCAAAGGTTTTGAGTTTTGTAAACCAGCTGGTGTCCACTAATTTGTAGGAACACAGAGTAGATTGCTTTTGGTCATACTTTTATTTATCATAATTCAAGCTGTGATAATGCTTCAGATTACAGAGAAAAACACTGGAGCTCCTCGTTCTTACTAGAGTCTAAGGTCACAGAAAAGCAAGTGAGGTCTTAGTACAGTACTATAAGATAAATACACAAAACTAGTAGACAGTTGAGCTTTGTAGACATGGTCATTTATGCAGAGTATAGATTTTACACCCCCCCCCTCCCCCGGCAAATAACAGCTGATGTGCTGACCTGAAAATTGACATGCTTAAAAATATTGTGGAATAATTAACTGAGGCATAAAACCAGGTTTTCATAGAACTTTGAGAATCCTTGGAAATTAGATTTCCTGAAAGAAATCAACAGGATTTTCCACTTTCACAGTTGGAATGTGACAATAAAAGGTGTCTGATAGGGGTTGAATTTTTGTTTCAACAGGATTTTTTTCCATGGTTGTTGAACTGTTGGGAAAATAACTAAGGTCTTTTGCTATTTTTTCCCCAGCACTTACTTCATTTTCCATATTTTTTTTATAGTTTCAAGCTCCATGTTTATTAAATATCAAGAGATGTTTAGCTTATTTTGAAATGTTACATTTTCAATAAAAAATAGCATTTATAAATAGAGTTGAGCGGACACCTGGATGTTCAGGTTCGCCGAGTTCGGCCAAACCTCGCCGCAAAGTTCGTGTTCGGAACCTGAACTTGACCTGGACTTAACCCCGAACCCCATTGAAGTAAATGGGGACCCGAACTTTTGGGTACTAAAAAGGTCCTGGAAAAGGCTAGAGGGCTGGAAAAGAAAGCAAAATGGGGTTAAAAGTAGGACAAGTGCCCTGCAAACAAATGTGGATAGGAAAATAACTTACCAAAACATAAAATACATTCAAATAAAAAACAAACGTTCTAAACCTGACCCCAAGTGAGCGACAGTGGCACCAGCCAACCAGCAAACGGAGGAGGTGGCAGCAACGGCACCATATCTGTCACCGTCGCCAAGCATCTCCACCGTATCCCAGGAAAGTGTTCAGCTGTTCTTCTCCCAAACACTGGAGAGAAATAGAAATAGAAAGAGTAAGTACCCCCCTAACCACCAGCGATCCCTGGCCCTGAATGCCAGCATTTCAAAATTACTGGTCCGTTAAAAGGCTGTTATTCTGTCTGGTGGAGATGGTTGTAGACTTTTAAAAACCTTATGGCGGTGGCTGTCCCACACTATGTGGTTTCCAGCTGTCACTACTTTTCCAGGTAAGCAATCCCTTCCCTGCACAATTAATTGGCAGACAAAATCAGATATGCACATCCCTTGCCTGGCGCATGAATTGGTTGTGCAGAAATTCCTGAACACCTGATAGTGAAAATCAATTCAGTTAATCCAGCTCTTAAATTCTAATGGGACAAATTCACTTTTATTGGTGGTCAAGGACCCCTGGGGCATGAGCTGCAGATGTGACAGGCAAATAATTATATTAACTTTGTCGGTTAAATTGTTGGGTAACTTTTCCACGGTTATCAGGACTTTGTATTATTATTGGTAACAAGGAAAAATTAAAAATGAGAAAATTAATCTGACCAGCCTCCCACCCTACAACCCCCCCATTTCACTCAAACCACTCCTTAATGCCCATTTACAAACTATTTACAAATTTACTTATAAACATATTTAAATAATTATAAGTCAGATAAACTACATGAACAAAAAAGAACTATATACATGCCTTACCCTTAACTTATATAAGGCCACTAGGCCAGTCATATACAGCTGGCTCAGAGGGTGGGTTCCTGTACCAACATAGACCAGGTGGGTACACAATTGTTCAATCAGGGCACAGTTCTGGAGGATGAGGAAGAGATTAAACTGTGGTGGCACCCAAAGCAGCTCATGGCCATCGCTTGATCATGGCTGTGGGGGATATGGAGAAAACAGACTATACACCTCCAACAGAGGACAGCTTGACCGACTACATACTAACTTGTGCTGATTACTGGGTGTCCACCCTGCTGGATCCCTGTTATAAAGACAACGTGTCTTCCTTATTTCCGTCACTAAGGCGTGATCGGAAGAAGCCAACGCTGGTAGACGTGCTGCTGATGGAATTCACACCTGACACTGGGGCTCAGGGGAAGCACAAGGCGAAAGCAGAGGAGGAGGAGGAAGAAGTCACCAACGCAGCTGGGTCAATGCCTGCACCTCATAAGGCAGGGTTAGCATGGTTGAAATGAGGAAAAGATTTGTCACCACGCCACAACAACAAGCAACAACAACAGCAGATATGGAACGTCTTAGCAAGAGGCAGCATTTCAGCAAAATGGTGGAATAGTCTGCCCGTGGGCGTAGCTACAGGGGAAGCAGGGAAAGTGGCTGCTTTGGGGCCCTGACCCAGAAGGGGCCCACCCAGAAGGAGGACTAAAAGACTCTGTCAGGGCCCCCTCAAAAGTATTTTACAATGAAATTATATGGCAGTATAGAGAGTGTAGAAAACGGATGGAACAGCTGCCGGGCCTGGTCTGAGAGAGCAATCTTTAGTAGCCAAAGGATTGGGGGTGGCATGAAAGTTAATGTGGACAATCTCACGTTCATTAAAAACCACCAGGCATGGTTCCCACCTGACTTGTTCGTACCTTATGCAGAATAGACATGTATACCGGCCTCAACCAACCATTGTTGTACCACAGCGCTCCTACTCTTTGTTTTGTTTTTTATATTTTCCTATATTTTGTGGTCTACCCCAATTTATTTAAAAAAAAAACACAAAGAAAACCAAACACATTGTTGTTGCCGACTACCTTTGGCTTCACAGCCAAAAAAGACTATATCTTAGACAACAATGTAACCACCAATTGTAATGAATTAAGTTCCCTGTCTGTTCTGCAGTGCAGGGGTACTTTAAAAGAAAGAAGGGGTACAGATCCCCCAACCATCTGAAAGCCAACTAATTTACTGAATATATTTCCTAGTCAGGTATCCAGTGCAGGGGTACTTTCACATAGAAAAGGGGTACAGATCCCCCAACAATCTCAAAGCCAACAAATTTACTGAATATATTTCCAAGTTAGGTATGCAGTGCAGGAGTACTTGTAAACAAATAAGGGGTACATCCCTTATTTGTCGCTCTCCTCATTTTTTTCGGGCAACCAACGAAGTAACAGACAAATTTAATAACACTTGTTCCCTGTCAGGTATGCCGTGCCCATGTCATAAACAGAAAAGATTGGTTTAGGTCACACATCTAAGTGACAGATGAATTTATTACACTTTGTTGCCTGCCCAATAGGCCCTGGTAGTGTGATAAAGATAAAAGATTTGTTAAGGCCACAACACTTTGAAAGAAATGAGGGGCACAGATCCCCCAACACGCCACCTAAATTACAGAATATATATTGCCAAGTAGAGATTTCGCGAACATAAAATTTTCAGTTCGCGAACAGCAAATGCAAACGGGCGAACCGAGCGAACCGCCATAGACTACAATAGGCAGGCGAATTTTAAAACCCACAGGGACTCTTTCTGGCCACAATAGTGATGGAAAAGTTGTTTCATAGGGAATAACACCTGGACTGTGGCATGTTGGAGGGGGATCCATGGCAAAACTCCCATGGAAAATTACGTAGTTGACGCAGAGTCAGGTATAAATCACCTAACATTCCTAAATTGTTTGGAATAATGTGCTTTAAAACATCAAGTGTGTGTATATGATCAGGTATGATGTTGTATCGATCAGGTAGTGCAAGGGTTACGCCCGCTTCACAGTGACAGACCAAACTCTGACAGACCAAACTCCCCGTTTAACGCACCGCAAACAGTCCATTTGCACAAGCGCAAACTCCCCATTTGCACAAGGTTGGATACCAAGCTAGCCATGTCCCGTTCCTTGTCCTCACTGACGTCATTGAAGGTCTCTTCCTCCACCGAGCCACATACGACACCAAGGATCCCCGAAAGGTGACAACAAGCCCCCTGGAACGCCTGCTGTGGTTGGTCTTCCACCTCCTCAAAGCCACCTTCCTCCTCTGACTCCTCTGTCTGCGTTGCGTTGGTGATGGTGAACACAACTCTTCCTCTTCATGCTCATCTACGGCCTGATCCAGCACTCTTAGCAGGGCACGCTCCAGAAAAAACACATATGGGATGAGGTTGATGATGTTGCCTTGGGTTTGACTGACCAGGTTTGTCACCTCCGCAAAAGGACACATGAGCCTACAGCCATTGTGCATGAGCGTTCAGTAACGCGGCCAAAAAATACCCAGCTCCGCAGAGGCTGTCCTCTTTTTTTTTTAACCAGTTTAATCTCTGTTTTATCCCCTATCAGGGGCCAGTGTATAGAATAGATTTTAGGAACCGGGTGATGGAAAAATATGGTTGGTCGGTTCTCTTACTTCCAATCTGGGGCACTGCGCGTGCGCCGCGCAATGTACTGTGCCACCAATACAAATAGTGTGAACTACTATTCTTACCATTTTAATCTTTGTTAAGTCCCCTATCAGGGGACGTGTATTGAATTTAATCCTTGCATGGGGAGATAGAGAAAAAAACTTGCTCTGTCCACTTCCTTCTAATTTTGGGCACTTGCAATGGAATTTGCCACCAATGCAACTAGTGTTAAATAAGTACCATTCCTATCAGTTTAATCTCTGCCGCGGCGAACATGCGATGCTCGCCGGGAACTGTTCGCTGGCGAATAGTTTGGGACATCTCTATTGCCAAGTCAGGTATGTAGTGCAGCAGGAACACCACCTCCAAGCCACTTGTGAATGACTGGCCTAACAACCGTTGTAATGTCCAGCCACAAACTAATAGATGGATTTACTGTTTTTTTTTTAAATGTCAGATACACAGCGCATGCTTTATGGCAAAAATTTCAATTACAATATCCCAGTAGAATTTACAGATTTTGTTTGATTTGCAGTACAAGGCAATAGTATACTTTAAAGGAGAAAAAAAGAGGATTTTTTAATGGATGGATTTACTGATTAGTTTTCACTAGCAGATTGGCAGTGCAGGCAGTAAAGGCAGTTTATGTTAAAAAAAAGAGGATTTTTTAACCCCCAGTGACACAGATGGATTTACTGATTATTTTTCACTAGCAGATTGGTGGTGCAGGCAGAATACTGAATTTATTTCAACAAAATATATGATTTCTTCACCCACAAATAAAAACAGAGGAATGTAAATTAATTTCTTACACTAGCAGTAGTAGAGAGCATGGCGCAAAATTACTTAGTGCCAAAAATTTCGTGTTTTTTCCAACCACAATGTCCCAGTGGAATTTTCTGATTTTGTTTGATTTGCAGTACAAGGCAATAAGATACTTTATAGGAAAAAAAGGGGATTTTTTTTCAACCCCAGTGAAATAGAGGAATTAACAAATTATTTTTCACTATCAGATTGCCTGTGCAGGCAGAGGACGGAATTTATTTCAACAAAATATATACTTTCTTCAACCCCAGTGAAACTGACGGATGCAAATGAAATTCTTTCACTAGCAGTAGTACTGAACAGGCCATGAAATAACTTTGTGCCCAAAATAATGTGTTTTTTCCACCCACAATGTCTAAGTGGAATTTACTGATTTTATTTAATTTGCAGTACAAGGCAATAAGGTACTTTATAGCGAAAAAAAAGGGGATTTTTTTCAACCCAAGTGAAACAGATGAATTAACAGATTATTTTTCACTATCAGATTGCCTGTGCAAGCAGAAGACTGAATTTATTTCAACAAAATATATGCTTTCTTCAACCCCAGTGAAACTGGCGGATGCAAATGAAATTCTTTCACTAGCATTAGTACCAAGCAGGCCCAAAATGTACTTTTTGTCAAAAATAACGTGATTTTCCAACCATAATGTCTAAGTGGAATTTACTGATTTTATTTGATTTGCAGTACAAGGCAATAAGGTACTTTATAAGAAAAAAAGGGGATTTTTTTTAACCCCCATGAAACAGATGAATTAACAGATTATCTTTCACTATCGCCTGTGCAGGCAGAGAACGGAATTTATTTCAACAAAATATATACTTTCTTCAACCCCAGTGAAACTAACGGATGCAAATTAAATTCTTACACTAGCACTAGTACCGAGCAGGCCACAAATTTACTTTGTGCCAAAAATTACGTGTTTCTTCCACCCACAATGTCTCAGTGGAATTTACTGATTTTATTTGATTTGCAGTACAAGGCAATAAGGTACTTTATAGGAGAAAAAAGAGGATTTTTTTCAACCCCAGTGAAACAGATGGATTTACTGATTATTTTTCAGTATCAGATTTGCTGAGCAGGCAGAAAAGGCACTTAATGATAATGATAAAAAAAATAAAAACATTATTTTCACCCACAGTGAAACAGATGGATTTACAGATGATTTTTTTCACTATCACACATGTAGTGCACAGAGCAAATGTTTTTTTTAGCACAAAAGAAAAATAAGAATGCCCAGAATCTGATGGATTTATAGAATTAATTACAAGGATATATGCAGCATAGGGGTAATTTACAGAACAAAATTGTCACCCCCTAGGTCCCTAAAATCACAAATGGAGTAACAGTATTATTTTTGCCTTCCCCAGCCAGATATGCAGTGCAGGTGCACTTAAAAATGGGTAAATTTTGCAAAATGAAGTAAAAAGAGTGGATTCAATTACTGTCCCTGGCACATATGCAGCTGCACAAAATGGCCGCTGACACCCACCACTCACAGAAAAAAAAAAACTTTTTCACTGGCATCATAAAAAAAACACTGCCATTGCACCCACAAGAATAAAAAAGGTTGTAGATCACTGAGTGAAAACACTTTTGATATCAGATATTATTAGCTAAGCTTGTATCCTATTCTATCCCTGAGACCACTAGCAGCCACCTGTCCCTTATATAGAGGCTGGGTCACATGCTGCACTTAGCCAATCACAGCCATGCCATTAGTAGGCATGGCTGTGATGGCTTCTAAGGGCAAAGTAGTTAGACGCTTGTTGATTGGCTGCCCAGCAGCTTTTCAACAAGCGCCAAAAAATCTGCCGAACATCAAACCCAAACAATTACGAAAATGTTCGGGTCTGGGTGCCAAAAATCCCAAAATTCGGTACAAACCCGAACTTTACAGTAATATATTAATAAAGAAAACACATGACCAAATTATGCAAAGCAAGAGGGTTTGTGCCATTGAGGTAGACCATGTGTCTGCTATGGGGCTCTTGAAGGAGCCTCTAGAGGAACAGATGTTAGCAAACAGATTTTTCCATACTTCGCTCATCGCTTAAGATGGCTCCGTCATGTGTTACAAAGTGAAAGTAAGAAGCCTGGAAACTGGAGATCACCCATAATTCCATGCAGACAGCAAGTCAGCAGCTAGCCAGCCTCTGTGATGTCACAGCCATATTAAAGCCTCATTCCGTGCAGTGTCAGCCATTTCACTGTGAGATGAACATAGGAAGAAATGTGTTCAAGAAGCCTTTAATTGTGGAATATTGGATAGGTAAACTGCAGGGACAGTGCAGGGACAATATTTTAGAGACCAAGTGCCCAAACTGTAGCCCTACAACCTACTTATTTATCGCAAAGTGCCAACACAGCAATTTAACTTGAATATTACAGTCCAATATAGTATATAAGTATAAATATAGATAAGAAAATTAATTACTCCTTGCTTCTCAAATTGGGGTGAATAAGAATAAGCTTTATAATTCAACTGTTATAGGGGTGCCCCCCTTGTTAGATAGTTAAGCAATTCTATTATGCCTTGATTCCCAAATTGGGGTGAATAAGCTGTCTAATATTACGGTTATTGAAGTGTCCACCCTGTTTAATAGATAAACAATTCAATTAGGTCTTGATTATCAAATTGGGGTGAATAAGCTTTCTCATTTAACTGTTATTGGGTGTCCACCTTGTTAAATCGATAAGCAATTCTATAACGCCTTCATTCTCAAATTATGGTGAATAACTCTAATACTAGTGTTATTGTAGTGTTCACCTTATTTAATAGATAAGCAATTACATTAGGCCTTAATTCTCAAATTGGGGTGAATAAGCTGTATAATTTAACATTTATAAGGCTGCCCACCTTGTTAATTAGATAAGCAATTCCATTAGGCCTTGATTCCTTAATTGGAATTAATAAGCTATTTTTACTGTTATTGGGGTGTCCACCTTGTTAAATAAATCAAGAATTCCATTAGGCCTTGATTTTAAAATTGGGGTAAATAAGCTGTCTTTTTTTTACTGTTATTGGAATGTCCACCTTGTTTCTCAGATAAGCAATTCCATTAAGCCTTGATTCTCAAATTGGGGCGAATAAACTGTCTAATATTACTGTTGGGGTGTCCACATTTACATTGAATAACTTATATTACATATACAGTTACTGTACAGTATGGCCAACTGACAGGTTCCATGGCCGTCCAAAGGAATGGGCAGTGGCACAAATGTTGCTGTAGCTGGCAGGGTAAAAATTATTACCAGGCTACTTATCTCAATAACAGTATGGAGGCAAAGACATAAAACATAAATCACAAAAAATAGCAACACTACACCTCCAAATGTAATATAATAACTTTATTAACATGTAAGTAGTACAAAAGTGTAAAAGACATAGTTTGACAGCAATAGATGCACCAGGGGTGAACAACCAATATGGAGAGACCACAGGGTCAGCACATAACTGGTAGAAATAATAGAGTGAAGTATACACTGTATATGGGGGACAAAGCAAGTGCAGCTCCCACTCAAAGGTCCCTATCGAAGATAAGACTGAATACACAGTGATACATAACGTAAAAGTAATCAATACCGATATCTGCTGGTCCTGTGGTCACCTCCTCCCAACACCGTTTCAACACTAAGTGGCTTCTTCCGGGGATAAAAGAATATAGACAGAAGCTCCTTCTTAAATACTGCCCTCCCATCATTAAGAACATGTATGGCAACACCTGGAACCAAGAAGCCGCCGACCCAACATGGGCATAACAGCCAATGAATTCAATGCCTTACATCACATGACCGCCGTGTGATCTACATATTAATTAGGATACCACCCTACATCAATAAAAGCAGCAATCATATACTGATATAAATCGGGGCGGGTCATGAATATGCACAACGAGCTCATCACATGATGTTGCTGGTGAAAGAGAGGATGGGCGACATCATCAAATATGCGCCGCCCGGCGTGGGTACGTCACTCCACGCGGACGGCGCAGTAGTGAGGCGTCCACAGCGTCGTCAGAGGAGCGCAAACCACACCAGTGACGCCGCGGTCACATGACCGCCGTGTCATCATAGTGAAATGTAAACAGATGCAAAAAAACGCGTCGTACATAACCATAGTAACGCCTCTAACAAGTGGCTATATAAAGACACGTAACTATAAGTCAGCAATATAGGTACATCCCATAATGCAACATCGGTGGACAGTGGTCTAATCCAGTAAATGGATTCACTCACATATATATATCTCAATGGAGAAGACACATGCATATGTGCAATATAATGTGTACACCATGCATATTAAAATATTACAACTTAAAATTTTAAAATATTGGGGTGTTACATGATTTTACTATATACATTTCATATTGAAATATTAAAGTGATAAATGATTTTATTATATGCATTTCATATTCAAACCAAAAATAATAATAATAGATACAAACAAGTGATTAATATCGGGATAGGCACGTAGAGACGTGCTAGTAATAAAGTGCAACAGTATGCATCAATTTAAAAGCAAGTACAAGACACTCACACAAAACAAGTGCACGTTGAGTGGAAAGGGGAGGTGATGACATGTATGGACATAAGTGCAGAGAGTTCATGGGGAGTGAAGGGATGTGCCAGATAAATAATATAGATTCAGATATCAGAATATGCATAATATCAGATACACAACACTATAAACATTTATAAATCCAGAATATACATGGTTAGATCCATATGAAAAAGTGTAGCTGGCCAAAAAGTGGTGGTCATGTGGCCATTGGCACAGTTGTGACGGCGGGCGCCTGGTATAAATATATGAATGGATGGTACACAGGGTAAGGACCAAGAGTTCCCAATGTACATATAGAATAGACACAAGATATGTTAACACAGTCCCGAGTGTTTAGGCCGGGGTCTCACCACAGGTGATGGGGCCCCAGTCTCAGCAGTCATGGACCGAAGCAACCAGCAGTTCATAAAACGTCCTACAAAGGTCCATCGAAATTGGATATCCAAATGGCACCATCCAAAACTAGTAGCAGGTGTGCATGAGCTAAAAGGAGAAAACAGAGACAAAAAGAATTAAAAAAATATATCTATACTTTAAAAGTAATAACAAATGAAGGATTAAAAACATGTCTAGGCCAACAGGTCAGGGAAAAGATAGGTGGGGGGTAATAGTATCCCACTGTGTCATAGGAAGGGTGCAAATGATATCTCCTCATTTAGTCCTCCATGCGTAACACAATCCATTTTGAATATCCATCTTGCTTCCTTTTGAGCCAACACTTTTTTCCAATTTCCACCCCGTAATGAGGTGCATACTCTGTCAATACCTTTAACCTGAAACTGGGAGCTATCACACCCATGGTGTTCTTTAAAATGTCTAGAGATGGTCTAGAGTACAGTCACATCCTTCTCTTATTTCGCCGCCTCGATACCCAACACATGTTCTCGCACCCGTCTCTTCAGTTCACGTGAAGTCATGCCAACATAAATACGTTGGCATGGGCAGGATGGCAGATAAATTACCCCTGTTGTGTTGCACGAGATTGATTGTGTTATAACATATTGTCGATCGTTCACAGCCGGATTCGAGAAATGTGAGGCTCTGTCTACATTGGGACAGGCCACACATTTGCCGCATGGGGAACATCCCCATTTGGGACTCCTAGAACCAAAGATCTCAGATGGATTCGGTCCTGAATAGTGACTATTTACCAGAATATCACTGAGGTTTTTTGTACGTCTATAAGTAATTGACGGGGATGGAGGTAGGTATTTAGGCAGAATTGGGTCTAGATGTAGCACATCCCAATATTTAGGTAATATGGATTTCATCTGCCCCCATTGTGGGTTGTAGGTTGAGATGAAACGTACCTGATCATCCATACTTTACTTTTGCCTACAATGTTGCTTTATTATGTCTATGCTTTATTGTATCCTTGTACAATGCTTGTCTTAGGGTATCCTCATTCCTGAAATCTCCTCTGAAGGTCGCTAGACTGTACCTCAAAGGAGGCATTTGTAGAACATATCCTTTTAGCCCGCAGGAACTGACAGTACGGTATGTTGTGAATCAATCTAGGTGGGTGACATGAGCTAGCATGTAGGACCGCGTTCGTGGACGTCTCTTTGCGAAATAAATCCACATGTACTCTACCCTTCTCGTCGATTGGGATGTTAACTCCAGGCTCTTCTGGCTGATCCTATTG
Source organism: Bufotes viridis (assembly GCA_033119425.1). Classification (NCBI taxonomy): domain Eukaryota; kingdom Metazoa; phylum Chordata; class Amphibia; order Anura; family Bufonidae; genus Bufotes; species Bufotes viridis. The sequence continues at coordinate 289,014,918 of CM065590.1, forward strand.
GTGAGTTTAATGTTATAATGGTTATTATCATTTAAGGCCTCCACAAGTTGGCAGAATCCAGACTGTGGGCCCTGCCACACCACGAATATATCGTCAATGTAGCGGGCCCACATCTGGACCCCACCAATGTCACTGATGGTATCGGAGAGGAATATCTCCCTCTCCAACAGCCCCAGGAACAAATTAGTGAAGGACGGCGCACATGCCGCCCCCACCGCCGTGCCCTGGAGCTGTAGGTAGAAGGCACCCCCAAATAGAAAGTAGTTGTGGGTGAGTACAAATTGTAAAAGTTCCAATACAAACTCACCAAAGTTTTCGTCCATATCCGATATCGTCAAAAAGAACCTGGCAGCCTCGATTCCATCCCTATGATGGATGCTCGTATACAATGATTCTACATAGCAAGACACTATCCACATATCCGGCTCCAAATGCAGCTCATCAATTCAACGTAACAAATCGGTAGTGCCTTTCAGAAAAGAGGGTAGTTGTTCAACTAGTGGTTGTAACACAAAATCAATGAACTTGCATGCTGGTTCACATAAGTTGCACATCCCTGACACAATAGGCCGACCAGGGGGGCAAATGACATTCTTATGGATCTTAGGGAGCATATACAGGCAAGATACCTTAGGATGATCCCCTCCTCCTGAGCTCGAGATATTATCGCTGTCAGTTCCTTTTTGTATTGTTCGCTTGGATTGTATGTTAATCGCTTGTAACATGTGGAATCTTTGAGTTGTCTATATACTTCCTTTTCGTATTGTTTTTTAGGCCAGATAACTACATTGCCGCCTTTTATCTGCAGGTTGAAGTAGCAGCTGGCAGAAGAGGGGGGGGGGGGGTTGCAGCAGCCGCAGCAAAAGCCATGTACCCAGCGGTCATGTTTTGACAACCAATCCCACTGTCCTGGAATAGTTGACTCGGCCTTCATCATGATCTCAACTAACATCAGACACCCACAGCCAGGAGTCAATATGTTCCTCTGACACCACACTCAGTTAGCGTGGTCCAGGAACAACCTCCGTGCCCCCACTTCTTGAACCTGCCACTTTCCTTTGCTGTTCCTTCTGCCAGGCGAGTGATGTAAGCCGCAGGCTCTGTTCCGCTTTTCAGCGAGGAAGATATCATTGAGGACAGTAAGCAGCTACTGCATAGCCCAGATTTGGAGGATAGATCCACTGCTTCCTTCTGTAGGAGTGCAGGAGAAGCAGAAGGAGTATGAGGAGCTGAAGGGCGATGAGGAAGACCAGGCAGATTGCCCCGACAGACTGTGGCAGTATGCAGTGGAGATGAATGCAGTTGCTTGCATAGTGACAGCCGAATTATCACCCTTTAGCAGAGGGATGACTACTGGCTCTTCACAATGTTAGACTCTCGAGACCGGGACAAAATGGTTTCACCTGCTGAGAGGGATAATAAACTGAACTACTATAGAGACATCCTATGTAGTCGGTTGCTCATTGCCCATGTGCGCCATCACCCATCCACAAAGGTCTGAACAAGGGGACCCTCTGCACTCACGCTTCACTGCTATGACTGCTGGAGAAGTGTGAGGCCGAATCAGCACAGCTCCATTAGCAGCAACTTAAGTCTTGAGTCTCTAATGAGTACTTTTCTTCACCCGCTTACTGAAGAAACCACCCACCAGCAGCACCAGCAAGAAATGGAACAGAACCTGAACCAGCGGATGGTGGCATACTTAGACCGCACCTTGCCACCCCAGATCCAAGATCCTCTGGACTACTGGGGAGCCAAACTTGAATTGTGACTGCAACTGGCTGAGTTTGCCCTGGACAACCTTTCCTGCCTGGCCAGTAATGTGGCATCAGAGTGGGTATTTAGTGCATTGGGGGGCATACTTACCCCAAAGAGAACTCGCCTTTCAACACAAAATGTACAGAGATTAACCTTTATAAAGATAAATCCAGAATTTCCACATCTCAGTGCCTGATGCATCAGACTAGATCATTCAGGCAGTAATGTTCTGATTGCAATGTGCTGCCATACCAGAACATTGTGAAAAATTGCCAATTACTTCTGGCCATGTGCCTCAGGCACTATTCTGATGCTGCCACCTACCTTATGCCACATACCTGTTGCCTCTGCTGCCATCTACTCCTAATGCTACCATCTTGTGCTATTACTTCCACTGCTGTTGACCCCTACCTCAGCACTCTGTTACTGGTCTACTTCATTGACTCCTCTTGCTGTTGTCACCCTCCCCACCACTCTGTGACTGGGTCACTATGTTGACTCCTCATGCTGATGCCATCCTCACCACTCTGTGTCAGGACCACTACGTTAACTCTTCTGGCTGTTGCCATGCTCCCCACTCTGTAACTGGGTCACTTTGTTGACTCCTCATGTTGTTGCCACTGTGAGACAATGACAGGTAGAGTGGTTGATGGCAGGTATTTTTCCCCCAGAGTCCTGTCATATGCAGCTTAAGCTCCAGGGAATGCCCAGTATGTAGTGGAAAGCTCTAGCTTTCCTCAGGCGGCTTTGTAGAAAAGCCGGTATAGGGCCTGGAGTTTTGGATTGTGGAAAGGTTGGGTGAGTTCCCCAATCCGCAGTGCACTTCTGACAAGAGATCTAGCTTGCTGCCTGATTAGCTCACCTACAGTTGTGTTCAAAATTATTCAACCCTCAATGCTGTAAAGGGTTTTAGGGAATTTAGTGTACATTTGTAATTGTGTTCAGAATGAAATCTTACAAGGACTTTTTAAAGAACCAAATGCAACTAAAATTACATCAATTGTTTTTGAAATACAGTATTAAATGTTTTTTTTGTGATTTCTTCATTGACACAATTATTCAACCCCTTAAAGACTACCACTCTTAAGAACAGAGGTTCATTCAAGTGTTTTCGATCAGTTATTGAAAACACCTATGGATGTCAAGGAGCAGCAATCGAGCATAATAAGCACCAATTAGGCAGATTTAAAATGACTGTGATACTCAGCTCCTCTAGACATTTACTGGTGTGTTTACAAACATGGTGAAGTCAAGAGAATGGTCCAGAAAGACAAGAGAAGAGGTGATTTCTCTTCACAGGAAGGGCAATGGCTATAAGAAGATTGCAAAGATGTTAAACATACCAAGAGACACCATAGGAAGCATCATTCGCAAATTCAAGGCAAAGGGCACTGTTGAAATGCTACCTGGTCGTGGCAGAAAGAAGATGCTGACTTCGACTGCTGTGCGCTACCTGAAGCGCAAAGCGGAGAAAAGTCCCCGTGTGACTGCTGAGGAACTGAAAAAAGATTTGTCAGATGCGGCTACTGAAGTTTCAGCTCAGACAATAAGGCGCACACTGCGTAATGAAGGCCTCCATGCCAGAACTCCCAGGCGCACCCCCTTGCTGTCTCCAAAGAATAAGAAGAGTCGACTGCAGTATGCCAAAAGTCATGTATACAAACTACAAAAGTTTTGGGATAGTGTTCTGTGGACTGATGAAACAAAATTAGAACTGTTTGGGCCCATGGATCAACGCTATGTTTGGAGGAGGAAGAACAAGGCCTATGAAGAAAAGAACATCTTGCCTACTGTGAAGCATGGCGGGGGGTCAATCATGCTTTGGGGCTGTTTTGCTTCTACAGGTACAGGGAAACTTCAGGGTGTGCAAGGTACCATGAATTCTCTTCAGTACCAGGAGATATTAGATGAAAATGTGATGCAGTCCGTCACAAACCTGAGGCTTGGGAGATGTTGGACCTTTCAACAGGACAATGATCCCAAGCATACCTCCAAGTCCACTAGAGCATGGTTGCAGATTGAAGGCTGGAACATTTTGAAGTGGCCATCGCAGTCACCAGACTTAAATCCGATTGTAAACCTCTGGTGGGAATTAAAGAAAGCAGTTGCAGTGCGCAAGCCTAAGAATGTGACTGAACTGGAGGCTTTTGCCCATGAAGAATGGGCGAAGATACCCGTAGATCGCTGCAAGACACTTGTGTCAAGCTATGCTTCACGTTTAAAAGCTGTTATAACTGGAAAAGGATGTTGTACTAAGTACTAAGATTGAATGTCACTTGGGGGTTGAATAAAACTGATAATGATGTGAGCACAGAAAAGACATTTGTGGTTATTTCATTATAAATGTTATGTTATATTTGTCTGACTTACAAGTGCTTCTTTGATTTAATTGTAAACAAGATGACTGAAATGATCAAAATCAATGTCAAACTGGCCAAAACACTCAATTTCAGTGGGGGTTGAATAATTTTGAACACAACTGTATAGCACTTTTATAAAGACGCACTTTTATAAAGAGAGTGAGCTGAGAGAGACCTGGATCTGATAGGCTGGTGCGTGTGAGTAGCTGTGATGAACTACAAGGCTGACAGTACCATGTTTAGGACAGTTAGTGAAACACTGTTTAGATAGTGCTCAGACGAGCAGGTTTTGTTTTGTGTTTTTGCCTAAAATGTAAAGGCCTTTTGTTTTTGCTATTTGAAACTATAATAAAGTGGGACTTTCTTTGGACTTCATCCCGAGTGCCACTGTCTCTGACTGTTTGCAATGCGGCCAATCCTGCCTCTACCAGAGCACTCTGTGATGAGGCCACTAGTGTTCATGTTTGGCCTTGTTGACATCACCATTTAGTTTACCCTTCTTCTGATCTGTCAGAAGAACCAAAAATTAAAAACATAGCTGATCCTGTCTTTGGAGCATGCATAAGGCCTCTATCAGATGGTCAGTATTTTGCATCAGGTTTTGATCATGATTTAGAAGCCAAAAGCAGGAGTGAGTCCAAAATACAGAAGACATGCAAATATTTTCATCATGTGTCGTGTCTCTTTTGGACCCACTCCTGTTTTTGCCATACCAGTACTGATCAATTATTGACTAAATACTGACCGTGTGAAGGAAAATTCTCAAAAGACAGGATCTTTTTTTTTTAGGTTGTTCTGACGGATCAGTGATATCAACACAAACTCACTATTGACAACCTCCCCACTTGCATCAGTCGCTAACAAAATAGGTTATCTATCAATCTATGTGGAAGCAGCAGATTGTGTAAAATGAGACAGTTTTTACACAATATTAGAACCTTGGGCCACTGCACGGTTAAGTACATTATACCTCACATTAACATTGACCTGTAAGGCTGAGTTCACACTTCCATTATTTGGTCAGTTAATTTCAGCAGTTACTGTATGCGAACCAAAATCAGGAGCCAATACTACTCTCAGATAAGGTATCATGAAAAGATGTGCACCTGTTCTCTGTTTTTGACCCATAACTAACCAAATAAGTGAAGTGTGAACTGAGCCTAAGAATGAATCCTGTCATCTGCCTGTTATACTAACACACAGTAACTGTTTCACTACCAGAAAGGACTAGCTATGCATGTTGCTGCTATGGGTTTTGTGACTAATTAATTCAGAACGAAGCGTCCAAATTGAATTTTCAAAAACTTTGCTTATCTCTATTAGTAATCAAATTGAAAATTATTATAATGATTTTTTTCCAAGTATGAAGTTGCCACTTCAGACAACAGTAGCTTGAAAGTATCTCCACAGTAAATGTATATGTTATACTTATTGATCATATGGTGTATATAGATGAGTAGTGGCTTGCTGTATGCGTTTAACATATTTTACTACGTGTCACTAGTGTTGATCACGAATTTTCGAATTGCGAATTTTAATCGCGAATATCGGCACTTCGAGAATTCGCGAATATTTAGAATATCGCGAAATATATTCGCAATCGTGAATATTCGTTTTTTTTTTTTTTAAATACCAGTTTATGCAAATTTGTATACAAATTTTTATATGCAAATTTTTGCAATCAAGAAAATAGTCATTATTTTCTTGATTGGGAAAATTCGCATATAATAATGCGGATAACATTTGCATAAAAATTTGCATTAACGGGTATTTAAAAGGTATCTTTTAAATACCCGTTAATGCGAATTTGTATGCAAATGTTATGCGCATTATTATATGCAAATTTTCCCAATCAAGAAAATAATGACTATTTTCTTGATTGCGAAAATTTGCATATAAAAATTTGCATTAAAATTTGCATAAACTGGTATTTAAAAAAAACGAATATTCACGATTGCGAATATATTTCGCGATATTCTAAATATTCGCGAATTCTCGAAGTGCCGATATTCGTGATTAAAATTCGCAATTCGAAAATTCGTGATCAACACTAGTGACACGTAGTAAAATATGTTAAACGCATACAGCAAGATGCGAATTTTTATATGCAAATTTTCACAATCAAGAAAATAATGACTGGAGATTACGAATTCGCGAATTTTCGAATATATGGCTAATATTCTCCCAAATATTCGCGAAATATCGCAAATTCGAATATTGCCCCTGCCGCTCATCACTACGTGTCCCTATTAGAAGTTAATACCAAAGAACCACAAAAATTCTCAACAGTTAAAACAGTCTATCAATGATCCCATGCAAAAAAACACATGATTATGCATGTGGTTGTAGTACCCTGGAGCAGTGATATTTTGAAGTCTGGACATTTGACCCTGTTTCCCCTATGCACGGTCATCAAATCCTTACTTTATTTCACTTTAACGGGTTAACTTCCATACTGTTTAATACTGAGTAACTACATTTTGAATGTTTGCTGTGATATATATCCTGTTTATTTGCACTGTTTGTACCGTGGAAGGGTTAATGAATGCAGAGAGACAGGTTTTGGAGAGAAAAAGACTTGTCTACCACCAAAACCAGATGGATGTACCTTTTGAATGTCTGTTGGAAAAATGGTGGCATCACTGTAGGAGATAACAAGGGTAGTAACACATCACCCTCGGACGAAGGGTTGCCAAAACGCGTATCAGGCAGGCGCTATCCTGGTTTAGACACTCTATGGGTAATTCATCACATTTTTAATATTATAATGGTTACTATTTGCACTTGCACTTTCCTTTGTGGTACCTTTATGACAGTGAGATATGTGTTACTGCCCTTGTGATCTTGTTCAGTGATGCTGCCATTTTTCCTGCATTATTGTTCTTAAACTAATTGATTTGATTAATACGTATAATAAAGTACCTTTATGATTATAATGCAGACAGGCAATTTTTGTAAGTTTAATTATATGATCCCATGCCAGAGGCATTTTTTAAAGTCACTCAGATGGTCATGTATTTCCTGTACTAATCATACTATTAACACTGTTTTACAGTGGTTATTAGATTTAATGTGTTCAATTGTTTGCATTTTCTTTGTTTGGTTCTTTCGAAAGTCTGGTATAGCTCTGTTATTATTTCTGAAAACCTGTATTTGTCTGGAAAAACTGCTGTGTCGTTGCCATTGAGTATCATTGAAGCTTTAATGCAAGGCTATGGGAGTTGTAACACTGCATTTGTTTGTGCTGAGCTTCTCCACCTTATCCCTCCCACTAGAAGGTTCTAGTTTGGCCAGAAACTATATATAAAGAGAGCGTCCAGAGCCCCTAGGGTCCTGCAGTTAGGGAACAGTGCTTGGAAGAGAAGACTCTGCCAGACTTCTGAGTGACCAGAAGACGCTGAGATGTGGATATGCTGCCACAGACCCTGGATCACCAGCCCTGGGCCAGAGTACCAGCCTTCTGAGAGAGAGATAGGGAGCTAGTTCAGGCCTTTCCTTAGCATCAAACCCTTCTTTGTAGGAGACTGGAGAAACCAGCACTATGCTTTGCCTGTAATGTTTTGTACTTGAATTCCTCCAGTAAAGAAGCACACTAGTTTACTGCAGACTCTGACTCTCTGGACTTATTTCCCATTGGGGTGCACCATCCCTTACCATCACTTCCAGAGAGCAGCAAGGTGGTGATGCCTCAACGGTGTTTGGGGACCCAGTAGCATTTGCCACCCCAAACCTAGCCACTGCACGGTAACCACATGCAGTCATCTGCATGCATTCCCTAACTACATCATGACCTCAACATAACAATGTTGTGTGGTCACACCCTTATAGTGATCTGTTTCCCATCTAATGTATCTGCCTTGCTATTGACACATCTTGTGGGAAGTGAGGACCTGTAATTTTGATTTCAATGTTTCAGATCCTTTTGTTCCAAGGCCATGTATGCAAGTTTATAGGAAGCTTAGGGAAGATACTTTTTGGCCAAAGAAGCATTTTGCTAGAGCTTCTTGCCACTCAGCCAGGGCCACGAGTTTTACTTATACGTGCAGAGTGGCCAAAAAAACACAATGCAAAATTGCATGGATAGATAGTAAAACTGTGTGTAGTTTCAGCCTCGTGTCTTAAGAGTGTAGTAACGGCTACATGTTCTTACACCATAAATCCTTTAAATTTGGGACCAGAAATTAAATTCATTAAAATTAAAATGGTGAATTTATAACACACATTTTGGTTTTAAAAGGCACACATTAAATAACCTGCAACACAGCTTGGTCCCAGTAATCATAGCAATCATCAATTCAGAAAGAAAACAATACATTATACATCTTCCTGACTCTTCAGTAAGTGCGCCGCGATCACCAACAGTCATAATTAGTTTGGCTGGGTTATAAAATGTGTTTAGTTAGGTAAGCTTCATTTTTAGAATTGATCAGAATTACACAGGTGTTGCTGCACTTTGTTTCTCTTCTCCAGTGCAATAAGAACGGAATAGAAAAGATACATGGGGAGCAGCAATCTATATGAATAAAGCGCTAGAATCAACACAGTTCTTGTGCTGCACAGAATGATACTTAGAAACATTGCCAATAACGGTTATTTAGATCATACACTTGCAAAATGAGTACATTATGAGTACGTGACTAGATAGAAAGAAAGGAGAGAACTGACTAGGGGCTTCTGCAGACACTGTTCAATTCTGCCATTATAAAATTCATGAAAAAATGTAATTCAATATGTATCTATTTTATGCCATTATTGGTGGCATGTTTTATTTTGTGTCATTTTGTATGAGATTTTGTTGTTTTTCAAGCAATAATGAAAAGTCAATGAGAAAAGCATCTGAAAAGAAAAAACCACAGTACCTAGAAACTGCTGGGCTTTGAAAAATTAAATGCTTTCTTTGTATGTATAGTGTTTTTCATAGGTAGCGAGCCCCCAGGCAGCCAGAGAAAAGGATGGGAGTGGTAGTGGTCCTGATCTATTGTTGTAATGTCACGGTGTCCTTTATCAGGCCATCGCTCCCTGCGTTCTGTTGCAGTGAAAGTTGTAGCACTGAACATAGAACTTGAAAGTACATACAGTAGGAGCAGGCTTTAATGCAATTCTTCCCTTGCACCAACAGAGGAGGTATGGTGGCAGGTTGGATGACTGCAGATCTGAACTTAGATGTTGCTAGCCTACTGATTGTTTGGGGATAAGGGTGTCACAACTCATAATCCTTCACCTCACAGCATTGTCTGTAGAAGCGATGTCGCAGTTCACTCTGCTGTCTAGGATCCCAGGGCTTCACTTGAGTCCTTTCTTCAGTTCAGCAGAGTGAGTGCTCTATCAGCTGCTTCCTCACTCTATGGCAAGAGATGGATAATTTGGGTCCTGCACTTCCTCAATGGGGAAATTATATGGTTCTTAGGAATGGGTGCACTATGAAGGGCTTCCTCACTCCCCCACTATCTGGACAGAACCTCTCATGTCCCCTCTTCTCCTAACTGACTATAGATTAGTGAACTACATTAAACTTCCCCTCTTGACAGGAAGTCGGATGAGCCCACTCTACCAGGATGGGTGGAACAGGGTGGTTAAACTCTGTTACAGCCAGCCATTGCCAACCCATACCTTCCCTGCTGGATTAAATGACATAATACAGGTGACATATATAATATTACATAGAATTGCAAATAAAACATATAAGAAGTAAGAACACAGCAATTAAAGCACACAATAGTAATACCGACATGTCTGGGCTATTACACATATTTTCCTATAAACTTTTAGGGTATGTCCACATAGGACAGATATATTGAAGGATTTCTCTTAGTGGATTTGCTCGTGGCTATTTTGCAGCATCTCACTGCATAGAAAATCTGTAGCATAAATTGACCTGTGGTAAGGATTTTGAATCCACAGCAAGTACATTTATGCTGCAAATTTCCACCACAGATTTCACCCACTGTGCAGTGGCCCAGAAGGAGTGCATAGTGGATGGGTAGGGCTGCTTTAACCATAGGGTGAATGGTGCACGTGCACTAAGCCCACCAGCACCACATGACATGACTCAGGCTTCCCAACTGTCCCAGACCCAGCGGGACAGTTGGGAGGCTGCAGCATGTCATGAATTCAACTATATCTGCGTCCTGAGGCAAACACTTTGTGCATGTCACATGATCATGATCTCAAAGGTCCTTTTCCCACTACAGACTCCATGGATGAGGAGAACATGCAGCAGTATGTAAGTAAAAACATGCTTGTGTGTGTGTTTATCTGCTCTTACTCTCTATATAAGGGCCCATGCGGTGCTGTCTGCATCTTTTGCGGCCGCATTGAAATGAATCGGCTCACCCATAAATATGGTTGTGTGAATGGGCCCTTAGGGAACTACTCACTGTCCTCAGTATATGACAACGAGTAGTGATGTGCAATATAGTGCTAAAATCAGGGCATATAAGCCCCGCCCCTGGGAACACCACAATCGGGAACATCCACTTGTCGGTGGGGTTTATGATGGCCCCACCTGTTTTCGGCCCTGGACATGTCTGCCAAATTTGGGACAGTTGGCAGCTATGATAGTGCTATAGTGGTTATTTTGTGTACACTACAGGGGGCATTAAATCTACTAGGGCTCTATTGGTAGCATTGTGACTTCTAGGGGTAATAGAGAGAAAATTATAACAACTGAGAGCACTACAAAGAGCATTATAACTACTGAGGGCTCTACCGGGGGCCCTATTACTACTGGGTGCTCTGTGGGGGCATTACTTTTACTGGGCACAATATGGAGGTCACTACTACTAATAGGAGCACCCTTGGAGAGCATTATCACTGTAGGGGGCATTTATTAATTAGGACAATCTGGTAGAGAATTATCATTATTGGTGTGACTTTTGGGAGCATTTTTGGGACTATATGGCATTGCTATTCTTTAAATATAGCATATGGGGGAGTAATATACCACAGTGTGCACAGTATTGGGTGTAGCAGATGGATAACACTGTTGAGATAACAGCGATGGGGGGAGGCGGGGGTAATAGAAAACTGAGGAACCTTACTTGTCTATATGGTAAACTCTGCAGAGATTAGACACGGCTAAATCCTCATGTGTTATATGTGCCAAATGGAGAAGACGAGGAAAGATAATGTCTCCATTAAAGGAGACATTGCCAGACATAAGAGGTATGTGCTGCTGTATTTATGATAGTGCTGAATGTCCATCCAAATATGTTTTTAGTACTAGAGGTGGGGGAAAGATTAACTCCTTAAGAACCCACGCCGTACATGTACGGTGCTGGTGGATGTGACTTAAGCACCGGCACCGTATATGCACGGCGGGCTGATCGGGCTGGTGCAGGAGCTGCACCCGTCCAATCAGCAGCACGGACCTAGTCACTGACAGCCGGTGTGAAAACACAGATGCTGGTGTGTTAACCCCTTGTATGCCATGGTCAAAGCTGACCGCGGCATGCTGAGGGTTCGCGGAGGGTACAGGTGCCCTCCACTTCCCTATCGGGTCCCCGCGCTGAGTGGCAGGGACCCTATGGCAGAGAATGCAAGCCTGATGCCTTCAATAGGAATCCTGTGAGATCATGCCGCTTAGGCTGGGTTTCACAGGCAGGCTGTCAGCAGAAAAGCTGACAGCCAATGCATTACAATACAGGTTGCATTGTAATGCATTGCAGAGGGGATCAGACCCCAGAAGTTAAAGTCTCAGAGTGGGACAAAAATAAAAAAGTAAAAAAAAGTGTTTTTCATAATAAAAATAAAATAATATTTCAAGTAAAAATAAAATAAATAATTCCCAAAATACTTACATAGCCATGCGGTAAGTGACCGTAGCGTGGCTGTGTCACATAAGCGTCATGATGATCCCTTACCCTGGGAACACACCTAAGCGTTTTTCAGCGCGTTCAAACGCGCTGAAAAACGCACAACAAGTGAAAACCCATGTATTCCAATGGACATGGTTCACACTTGAGCGTTTTACAGCGCGTTTGAACGCGCTGAAAAACGCCAAACGCAAACGCTTGTGCATGAGCTTCTTTGGGGCATTTGCCCAAGCGTTTGCACCCATTGAAAAGCATGGGAACGCGCATATAAGAAAATATGCGCGTTTTCCGCTTCAAAAACGCGCATATGATCGCGTGTTTTTGTAGTAAAACCCAGCAGAAAGGCAGAATCTCCACCCACCTTTGCTGGGTGGGGATTCTTTTTTTCTGCAAACTGTAAGCTGTCAATCAAAAAACGCCCCAAATACGCGCGTTGCAAAGATACAAAAACGCCGAAAAAAACGCGCGTTTTCCGCGGGAAAAATGCTCAAAAAAAACGCCTGATCCAAAAACGTCTAGGTGTGTTCTCAGCCTTAATGAACTAGGTGACTCCATGGATATTTTACTTTAACTGCAGCGTTCTGTACATTGTGTTGGTATTAAATATATATATATATATATATATATTTAATTTACTCCAGTGCTGCCACTATATCAATATTAACCACTTCTGCGCGCAGGATCGCGTGATCTCGGCGGTCCTTCTGTTCCTTGTTGTTACGCGGGCGCGTCATCTCGCAGGAGGCGAGATGACGTGATCTGTGCGCCTGAACTGGCGCACAGACTGTCGGGAGCTGCTCAGGACAAGTTCGTCACCAGCCTGCCAGCCAATGATTGGCGCTAGCAGGCTGGTGATGTTTAAAAAAAACGAATGAGAAGCCATGAAATACATTATATTTATAAATATAATGCATTAAATGGCTTCTGTGCCCTCTCCTGGGTCCTTTTCGTCGGTTGGACCCAGGAGAGAGCACACCTCTACTGTAAGTACACCAAGCACCACACTTCAGGCCCTGATCACCCCCCATCACCCCAATTAACCCCTTGATCACCCCTTTCAATCACCTGTCAATTACTAGTGAAAGGGAAAAAAGTGATCAGTGTAAACTGTAACTTTTTTTTTTCACTAGTATTGACTTTTAGGTTTAGATTTAGTTTAGGCCCCTTTGGTAGGTAGTTAGCGTTAGCGCCCAGCCCACCGCACCGCAGTCACTGATTCGCTGATTATCGTAGCGCTAATCAGTATTTGTACTTTATAGTATCTGTAAGTGATCAGAAATGATCACAGTCAGATCTATAATAGTATTAGTGTCACCTTAGTTCGCCCCCCACCCAAAACGCAGTTTGTTTGTTTTTTGTAATCACTGCACAATCACTTCACAAGCACTGCGGCGATAAAAAAATCAGTTTTGATCTTTTTTATCAATCGCATCGGCTTCTGTACTTCGCTACCCTCCTATTTGTAAGACAGGCTTGCTCTTTTTCTTGGGTAGTCTCAGGGAATACCCCCTAAATTTAGTAGTCCAAATGTCAAATAAGGGGTATTCTCCTGAAAAGGCCTACAGGATTCTGACCCAGTCGGATGAGGAATGGACCCTCATCTGACGAATCTAGCGGGTCAGAATATGAACCTGTAGAAAGCAGTGGCAGTCTGACCCAAAGTTCGGACGAGGAGGTTGAGGTCCCTGATACCACCAGGCGTACCCGGCCCCATGTCGCTAGACCACAGGTAGCGCAGGATCCGTTTCAAGGGCAGCAGAGTGGGGCTGGCACTGCCGGATTACGTGGTGAGGCATACACCAGCAGCGCAGCCCATCCTGGACCTACTACCAGCACTGCCATACAACATGGTGAAGTGGCGAGCACCAGAAGGGCAGTTGAAGCTGGTATGGTGGCACGTGTAGTAGTTCCCTCGTTGCAGCCACCGCGCAGACAGGCCCGTAGAGCCCCTAGAATCCCTGAGGTGCTGGCAAACCCTGATTGGCAGCCCCCATCTTCAGCCGCACCATTAGTTCCCCTTTCACCGCCCAGTCAGGAGTTCGGGTGGAGACAGCTCAGATCGGATCGGCACTGGGGTTTTTTGAGCTGTTCTTCACTGCGGAGCTCTATGACTTAGTCGTGGCAGAAACAAATCGGTATGCCACTCAATTTATTACCACCAACCCGGAAAGCTTCTATGCCCAGCCTTTCCGGTGGAAACCACTCCAAGTTTCCGAATGTAAAACTTTTCTGGGCCTTCTCCTCAACATGGGCCTGACAAAAAAACATGAATTGCGGTCATATTGGTCCACGAACCCAATTCATCACATGCTCATGTACTCTGCTGCCATGTCCAGGATACGATTTGAGACCATCCTGCGTTTCCTGCACTTTAGCGACAACACCACCTCCCGTCCCAGAGGCAACCCAGCTTTTGACCGGCTCCACAAAATTCGACCCCTCATAGACAACTTCAACCGAAATTTGCACATTTGTATACCCCTGCACAAAACATCTGCGTAGACGAGTCCCTGATGTCCCTGACATTTTACCGGGCGCCTTGGCTTCAAACAGTACATCCCAAGCAAGCGCGCCCGGTATGGGGTCAAATTGTATAAGCTCTGTGAAAGGGCCACAGGCTATACACACAAATTTCGGATCTATGAGAGAAAAGATCAGACCCTGGAGCCGGTCGGTTGCCCTGACTACCTGGGGAGCAGTGGGAAGATAGTCTGGGACTTGGTGTCACCCTTATTCGGCAAGGGGTACCATCTTTATGTGGACAATTTCTACACAAGTGTGGCCCTCTTCAGGCATTTGTTCCTAGAACTGTGGCACCGTGCGACCAAGTCGCCGGGGCTTCCCCCAATGGCTCGTTACCACCCGTCTTGCAAGGTGAGAGGGCTGCCTTGTGTAACCAAGAACTGCTCGCGGCGAAATGGAGAGACAAGCGTGACGTTTACATGCTCTCCTCCATTCACGCAGACACGACAATACAAATTGAACGGGCAACCAGTGTCGTTGAAAAGCCCCTCTCAGTCCACAACTATAACCTCCACATGGGAGGAGTGGACTTCAATGACCAGATGTTGGCCCCGTATTTGATTTTCCGCTGCACCAGACGCTGGTATAAGAAGGTGTCTGTATATTAATTTCAATTGGCTATGTACAATAGTTATATTCTCTACAGTAAGGCTGGGAGAACAGGATCCTTCCTCAAATTTCAGGAAGAGATCATCGAGAACCTCCTGTATCCAGGAGGTTCCGTGGCCCCAAACCCCAGTGTAGTGAGCCGTAGTGAGCGACATTTCCCCAATATCGTTACTGGTACCTCAACCCAACCGCCACCCCGTAAAAGATGTCATGTCTGTAGCAGGAGTGGAATAAGGCGTGACACCCGTTATTTCTGTCCTGACTGTCCTGACCACCCTGCCCTATGCCTAGGGGATAGTTTCCGGAAGTACCACACTCAGGTACACTTAGGGACGTAGGGACAGCACAACAAAGGTAGTTTTTACAATCAGGCTCTCTCAGGATACTAGGTTTTGAGAGACCCTAACTCATAGTGGTGCTGGTGTGCTACAGCAGAAATGTGAAACAGTAGAAATGTCTCCTTTCACTTGGGATAAAGTGCATAATGTACTTCGCACCATCTCTGTGTGATTTACTCACCCCTTTGAGAAAGCTAACGCGAAACGCGCGTCAGGGGCCTGCACTGGTGGTGTATTGGTTGGCGCCTTCTTTGGTGTGGTTAGTATGCGACCCCCCTTTTTTTGACTAACAAATATTGCAATTCATTTTTGTGATTTGTAAACAGTAGACACCGTGTCGTACACGGACATGGCTTTCTACTTAATGTCTTTTGAACAATTTGGGTATTAGACCTGCTAACCCCTATACTATACAGTATTATAGTTATTTTTTTGCACTTGCACTTTACTTACCAGCATGAATTTTTGCGCTTTCCCTACATCACCAGTCCAATATTAATTTTAAATGCTTTTAATCATGTGAGTCCTGTGTTATGTAAATTATGTACTCCATGTCATTTGAATAATAAAGTATTGTGATTATATTATATATAACCCTTGTTTGGAGTTATTGTTATGGTATGACCCATACAGCTTTGTTGGTTTTGTGTGATTTACACTTTACACATTGTCCTATGGGAGAGGAGAGGTTTCTGCAAGGAAAATAAAGAGTGAAAAGAAAAAAAAAAGAAAAAAATTAAACAGGTAGCAAGAAAAAGAAATCTTTATAAAGTTTGTAACATTCAAGTTTATGAGCCTGCTGCCTGTTTTTTCTTCTTCTTTTTTTTTTCCCCCTAACCACCCTTTATTTTCCAGGTAGACCAACGGACCAACTGACGAAAATGCCGCAGCACTGATGTGAATTCTGAGAGAAGCATTGCGCTGCTGTCAGAAGACACGTGAAGTCGGTGTATGCGGCGCTGCAAGACGAGATTTCTCCTCTGCAGTAAAGGTACGTTTGCCCAGGCATATGAGCTGAGGAGATGTGTTGGAGTTCATATGCTTTGGCAAACACTTTGTATCAAAAATCTGGCAAAGATGTCTTCCTCCACAACGATCTATTGATCGATGTGAATGGAGAAATCACGTTTGCCAGGACATAGGAGCTGAAGTGGGTATGGATGTTTGGGCAATGCCCCTATTTCCTGGCAATCGCCAGGCCCCTCTTTTTCTTCTTGCATATTTTTTGGCAGAGATTTTTTCATCCACATCGATCGATGCGAATGAAGAAATCTGTACCATTCATTTTTACTTTCAGCCCAGAGGCTGAATGGAAAAAAAATCTCATTACCCATATGCTCCATATAAGGAGAATAGCAGAAACTCCTAATGCTGGCCATACATGTAATGATTGCGGAGACCCTCAAATGCCAGAGCAGTAAAAAAACCTCACATGTGACCCCATTTTGGAAAGAAGACACCCCAAGGTATTCGCTGAGGGGCATATTGAGTCCATGAAAGATTGAACTTTTTGTCACAAGCGGAAAGGGAGACTTTGTGAGAAAAAACAAAAAAAATCTAATTCTGCTAACTTGTGCCAAAAAAAAAAAATCTTCTATGAACTCGCCCTGCCACTCACAGAATACCTTGGGGTGTCTTCTTTCTAAAATGGGGTCACATTTGGGGTATTTTTACTGCCCTGGCATTTTAAGGGCCCCTAAAGCGTGAGAAGTAGTTTGGAATCCAAATGCGTAAAATTGCCCTGTGAAATCCCAAAAGTACTCATTGGTTTTAGGGCCCCTTTGCGCATCTTGGCTGCAAAAAAGTGTCACACATGTGGTATCGCCGTACTCAGAAGAAGTAGGGAAATGTGTTTTGGGGTGTATTTTTACATATACCCATGCAGGGTGAGAAAAATATTTCTGTAAATTTACAACTTTGTAAAAAAAATGGAAAAAGTTGTCATTTACAGAGATATTTCTCTCACCCAGCATGGGTATATGTAAAAATACACCCCAAAACACATTGCCCTACTTCTCCTGAGTACGGCGATACCACTTGTGTGCCACTTTTTTGCAGCCAAGATGCGCAAAGGGGCCCTAAATCCAATGAGTACCTTTAGGATTTCACAGGGCATTATTACGCATTTGGATTCTTACTCTTTAGGGGCCCCTAAAATGGAAGTTTTTATTTTTTGTCACAAGTTAGCGGAAAATAAAAATGAAAAAAAATATCAATTTCCGCTAACTTGTGACAAAAAATAAAAACTTCCATGAACTCACTCTTCCCCTCAGTGAATACCTTAGGGTGTCTACTTTCCAAAATGGGGTCTTTTATGGGGTGTTTCTACTGTCTAGGGATTGTAGTACCTCAGGAAACAGGACAGGTGCTCAGAAAGTCAAAGTGCGGAAATTCACTTTTTTGCACCATAGTTTGTAAACGCTATAACTTTTACCCAAACCAATAAATATACACTTATTGGATTTTTTTTTAATCAAAGACATGTAGAACAATACATTTTGCGAAAAATTTATATAGAAATGTAGTTTTTTTTTAAAAAAATTACAACAGAAATTGAAAAATGTCATTTTTTTGCAAAAATTTAGTTAAATTTTGATTAATAGCAAAAAAAGTAAAAATGTCAGCAGCAATGAAATACCACCAAATGAAAGCTCTATTAGTGAGAAGAAAAGGAGGTAAAATTAATTTGGGTGATAAGTTGTATGACGGAGCAATAAACGGTGAAAGTAGTGTAGTGCAGAATTGTAAAAAGTGGCCTGGTCATTAAGGGTGTTTACAGTCCATATAGGACAAAACCCAATGTACAACCTACTTTACACGATGCTTCTTTGAAGACCCTAATTGTGCTGCAAACTGTGACAAATACTCAAAAGAGCCGCAGTAGATTTCTTAAAGGGGGAAATCACAGCTGTTGTCCATGGCACTTAAAGCTGGCAATAACAATGCTGCTGTTTTTATGGCTATTGTCCTAGTTCTGCAGGCTGCCAGTACAGTAAATAGGGCAATATGGCCGTCATGTGTAGCGAGTAGTCAGAAACAAGCAAACAAGTAAAAAGCGTTAAACACAAGTAGCATTCACCTAAAAGCTGTCTCCCAGCAGTAGGTATATTCTTTTCCTTTGCATTTCTAATGATAGACGCAGTTTTTCCTGCCTGTGGGTAGTGTGGAAATCATCGGATACCTATAATTATATAATTTACTGGCTGTAAAGTATTATCAGTGAAAGGGAAAGTAAGGGATATTGTAATCGCTATCTACAGAACAAAATATTGAGGGTAATTATACATTTCTTGCTTTCTACCCAAAATGTTGTCAGTTAGCGAAAAAAATCAGCTTGTTAACGCGGCGTAATCTATTTTCAATACATAATAACCATTGACGTTTGCCACAGAGAGAGCACCACCTCCCAACCCCGAGGCCGTACATGGGTTAATAGACTACGGCACTTTTATCCTAACCACTTTGAACAATTGATTAAACAATTAAAAAATGCAAAGGATGAAATGAAGTTAATATGTTCAAGGTTGTTAGAACAATAGACAAAGAGTAGAACACCCGATTATCCCAATGGTGCCATAAAAAGACTTTCTCCTAGTTTATTGTTCCCTGCAAGGAAGATGTCCGCTTTTCTCCAACAGATTCTGCTCTGCATTGTGGGTCTTTTTGTAGCACCGAGGGTTAAATATAGTTACCTTCCTCCTCTGACTCATTTCCTTGCTTCATTACCAGTTCCATTAATAACATAATAAAAATAATTGATTTTTATATAGCAGTTAGAGGGGAATGTTGTGCTATTAAAAGCAAAGCAGCAAACACAATCAATAACCATTGCAAAGAGCTTACAATCAGATTATCAAAGTGTGCTGGGGGGCCTTGATATTTCAGGGTCTATAGCAGTGCCTCATAACTTAGCATCACCTCCAGCTTGTGATGTAGACCTTGTCAAGTTCTAATGAAGCTCTTGGCGCTGTAATAGAAGATATTTCTGAAGAAGCAAGTTTTGAGAAGTGATTATATCAAGCAGTTTCTTCTTTTGCAGTGTTTTTTTCTGTGTCTAGATATTGTGCAATTAAGAAGGCACATGAAACTGATGATGGAACAGTAATTTTTACAGCTTTGGAAAAACAAACTGATATGCTATAGCTGGCTTCTATAAAGGGACTGCTAATGACATTCACAAATATCTGTGCAAACATTTCATGGATTTATGAGAGATGGAGTTATTTAAGGTAGCCTTGTAATTATGGGAGGGGGGGGGGGGGAAATTTCATTATACACAGCTAAAATATAGCCCAATCAGCATGTAAAGCACAATGTAGCGAGATCTTCAAAACAAAATTTTTTAAAAGTGATTATAAAGTTGCAAGAAAAAGTAAGTGAACCCCAGATTTCTGTATAACTAAACAAATAAGCAACAAACAGTTGTACCATTCATGTCTTTTATTGAGCACATTGAGGAAACAGCGCAGGGAGGGAAAGTAAGCGAGCTCTTCAATTTGATAACCTCTATATCCCTCTTAAGGGGCCTTCACAAGGGCTCATTCTTGGCCAGACGATTGCTAACAAATGTTCATAGGAACTCTTGTTATTTATTATACGGTAGTGTAAAAGTGCCGTCCATTACCCGATAAAAGAGCAAAACAGGCAATCGCAACATTCATGTGGCCACAAAAATCATTGTTTGCCAGCAGCAGATCGTATGTGTGTCTACTGCCGGTAAACAACAAGTCTGTATGGGAATGAGCGATGGCATTGCATAATGTTAAAAATTTAATTTTGGACCATTCCTTCCTGCAAATATGTTTCAGTTCATCAATATTTCTGTAACGCTGGGTTCAGACCTGAGCGTTTCTGAGATGGGCCAAAACGCGCGACAAACGCCCCAAAAAAAGCTCAAGTACTTGTTTATGCGTCGGGGGTTTTTCAGCGTGTTCGAACGCGCTGTAAAACGCGAAAATGTGAACCAGTCCCATAGGGAAGCATTGGTTTGCATCGGTTATGCGTTTTACAGCGTTTTCGAACGCGCTGTAAAACGCGCAAGTGTGAACTGAGGGTAAAGCTTTGTGAGCACAGTCTTCGTTAGTGATGAGCGGCAGGTGCCATATTAGATTTCGACGAAATTCGCGAATATTCGATAGAATATTCGTTTCATATTCGTCGAAATCGAATATTCGTCATTATTCTAGTTATCGCGATTAATATGCGATTTAAATAATCGCGTATTGCGATTTTAACTTAAAGGGGTTGTCCAAGTTATATTTATTGATGACCTATCCTCAGGATAGGTCATCAATATCAGATCGGCGGGGGTCCGACACCCGGCACCCCCGCCGATCAGCTGTTTGAAGAGAAGGCGAGCGCCGTGCCAGCGCTGCTTCCTCGTCATTGTTTACATGCTGGCTGTTGCATCTGCAGCGGTGAGCAGGTGTAATTACACCCAAGCCGTTCCATTCATTTCAATGGGACGGCTCGTTTCTATACAAATGTATACTACAGAGCCGTCCCATTGAAATGAATGGAACGGCTTGGGTGTAATTACACCTGCTCACCGCTGCAGATGCAACGGCCAGCATGTAAACAATGATGAGGAGGCAGCGCTGGCACGGCGCTCTCCCTTCTCTTCAAACAGCTGATCGGCGGGGGTGCCGGGTGTCGGACCCCTGACGATCTGATATTGATGACCTATCCTGAGGATAGGTCATCAATAAATATAACTTGGATAACCCCTTTAAGGCTACTTTCCTATTGGTTTGATATCTAGAATTAGCGAAGATGACGAATATGACAAATGTATTCGTCATATTCCTCAAAAGAAAGATAACGAAGTATTCTCCATCTTCGTTTTAGCTACCTATTCGTCAACTTTGCTAATTCTAGAAATCAAATAGGAAAGTTCACTATAGAGACAGCTGTGTTTAATTCGCTATGCCAGGGATGCTCAACCTGCGGCCCTCCAGCTGTTGTAAAACTACAACTCCCGCAATGCCCTGCTGCAGGCTGATCGCTGTAGGCTGTTCGGGTATGCTGGGAGTTGTAGTTTTGCAACAGCTGGAGGGCCGCAGGTTGAGCATGCCTACGCTATGCGATTATATATACATATATATATATATATATATATATATATATATATATATATATATATATATATATATATATATATATATATACATATATATATATATATATATATATATATATATATATATATATATGTTTTAATAAATAGAATAATTATAATAATTATCAAGTATAATTATTCTATTTATTTAAAAAAAAAAAACTTAATATAATCGCATAGCGAATTAAACACAGCTGTTTCTATAGTCAACTTTCCTATTTCATTGCTAGAATTAGCGAAGTTGACAAATAGGTAGCTAAAACGAAGATGGAGAATACTTCGTTATCTTTGTTTTTTTTATTTATTCTTTATTTATAGTTATTGCACAAAGTGCCAGCTTACAAATAAAGACATTTCTCATAAGCAGATAGCAGTAGGTTACACAAATTATAGTGATATGTCAGACATGAAATAACATTAATAACATATTTAGGATATATGAACCTGTAACATCCGGGAGATTCCGTTCAATCCATCTCCCAAGTATTAAGAGAAAAGAAAAAGAAAGAAAAATTCAAGCAATTAAAACCAATGAAGTACTTAGATCATCTGGAACGTCCGGGGAGGACCAATGTTTCTAGAGTGTGATTAGGAACATTCACCATTTGACTGAATTAGTTGGTGCATCTCTAAATTCGTTATCTTCGTTTTGAGGAATATGACGAATACATTCGTCATATTCGCTAATTCTACCAAGCCAACCATAGTAAACCAGGTCTAAGTTGAAATCGCAATGCGATTAATTCAAGTTATATTAATCGCATTGCGATTTCAACTTAAAGCTGGGTTTATAATGGGTCAGCTTGCTAGAATTAACGAAGTTAACGAATATGGAATATAAAAGTGCTAAGTTGAAATCGCAATGAGATTAATATAACTTGAAGTAATCGCATTGCGATTTCAACTTAGCACTGCTATATTCCATATTCGTTAATTCTAGCCTGCCTAATATGTTAGATAGCAGTGCTAAGTTGTAATCGCAATGCGATTAATATAACTTAAATTAATCGCATTGCGATTTAAATAGACATGGTTTACTATGGTTGGTAAAACGAAGATGGAGAATACTTTGTTATCTTTGTTTTGAGGAATATGACGAATACATTCGTCATATTCGCTAATTCTACCAAGCCAAACATAGTAAACTAAGTCTAAGTTGAAATCGCAATGCTATCAATTCAAGTTATATTAATCGCATTGCGATTTCAACGTAATTCTCAAATCCGACAGTACATTTTAGTATGGAGACATTCCCATGGTGATAAGCACGGAAGTCGGCAGAAGCGGCAACGGGCACTGACTGGAGCAGCCAGGAAGCCAGGAATCCTCAGGACAGGTAAGAACTACTTTTGGGAGGTGGGAAAAAAAAATAAAAAATCGAAATAGCGAATTTATAGCTCTATATTTGAAATATTCGCGAATTAGCGAAGTGCCGATATTCGCTAAAAAAAATCGCTATTCAAATATTCGCGCTCAACACTAGTCTTCGTCAGGTCATGCTACAGCATCTTTATAGCTTTAAAGGCTGTGGTACACCTTCAGGGGCAATTTTTTTTATGACTGCATTTTACTCATTTGGGGCTAAAAATCTTTTTTTCAATTGCTCTTTATTAAAAATATT
This sequence comes from Bufotes viridis, assembly GCA_033119425.1. Classification (NCBI taxonomy): domain Eukaryota; kingdom Metazoa; phylum Chordata; class Amphibia; order Anura; family Bufonidae; genus Bufotes; species Bufotes viridis. The sequence continues at coordinate 289,038,059 of CM065590.1, forward strand.
GAGCCGTTCTGTCACAAAGGGTTAACTGTTTTTCTAGCTGTGTGCATCCTACTTTCATTTTGTGTTCGTCATCTAATAACCCTAATCTTTACATTACTAAGAGGTCATAAACACATTCTTATCAGTAAGATAAGAACTGAGCTTTGATGAGTGTTTATAAGGTCAGAGACAGTGGTGTACCTCCAATATAGGCAGATCACAACGTTGATATGGAGCCCACGGAACAGGGGGGCCCGGAGAGCATGGAAGGCTATGCCCACTACACATAGCCTTGCACAAGACACAGTTTATGCGCTGCGGCTGCAGTATTGAGGCAGCCCGTGTCCCGCCTACTTGCGTTCTCCCGGCGGGCCCTGTCCTCCATTCTCCCTCCCTTCTCCCCCGTTGACACGAACGCTCCCTATACCCTTGGCTGCCTCAAGATCAGCGATGGATCAGCCAATAAGTGCAGCCCAGACCCCCCCCCCCTCCCCTGGTCCAGACTGAAGGACCGCTCCGGACCCGGATCACTGTACACAGTGAACACAGACAGGGCCAGTCTGGCCAGAATAAACACCTGACTCCGGAAGTGTCTGTTCCACAGGTAGTGTGCCACATTTTTAATAAAAAAAATGATATAATGGTGGATGGATAAGGGTAGTTTTGATGGGGGGAGGGCAGCATCAAGCAGTTTTTTTTTTAAAGAGGGGACCTGTAGGCTCATAGAGGACTCAGAAGGACAGTGTGCTTTCCTCCTGTACTCCTGAGTCCTCTATGAGCCTACAAGGCCCCCTCCGCCCCCCCCCAGTACATCAGTCACCTTGCAGGTGTGTGTGTGGGGGGGGGGGGGATATGCCACTGCCTCTCTCTTGTGACACAGATGAAAACATCCAGCAACATGGAAGGGCAGTCAATAGCAGGCCATGATGGGACATCCATAGATTACTATAATTTTTTTTTTTTTAGAAAATATGTTGGTGATCATATTTATTGTATGTATGTGTGTGTGTATGTGTCCCTCTGTGTGTCACCATCACCATGCCCACAGTGTTCCTTTGTCTTGATGCAGCTGCTTCAGGACATTCTGTGCGGGGGAAGAAGGAGAAGAGAGAGGAGGCAACTCCACCAGCATGTAGTCAATCGGAGAGGAACAGGAAGGCACACTATGGATGTAGGTAACACTACCACATGATCAACACTAGTGTTATCTGTGGTTTTACATAGGACTGCACGTAACACTACTACATTATCTGTACCCAGAGAGTTATCACTGTGTTATTTGTTGTGTTACATAGGACTGCAGATAAAACTTTTATGGAATATCCACAGAGTCCCATAGATTCAGATACCACAGGGTTTTGTTCCTATGGCATTCCCTTTGCCGCAAAACTGACCTGTGCCCTTCATTCTCTGGGTCAGTACGAATACGTACGAACGTATGTATACATTTCTTTATTGGCAAATGGGGGTGTGGCAGGGCAGGACCCAGGACAGGAGGTGGGATGGGCCAGGGGTGGGTAGTGGGCAGGGTTAGGGGCCCAATTCAGATTCTTGCTATGGGGCCCAGTGATTTCTATATACACCCCTGGTCAGAGAGCAGAGATAAGGAGCAGAGAGGAAATTTTTTACAAAGGCCAACTGAAAAAATTATTTTTAGCTCATAATGAGTGCAATGCACTAATAAAAAAAATACCCCCAAAGGTGTACATATCCTTTAATGTCAGGAGTGTAACTTTTATTGGCTATTCCAACACACAAATCTTCTTTTTCAACCATTGTTAAAGAGGTTATCTGAGAGTATAAAATTCCCTCCATATGCCCGGGCCCCCCACACTGAATATACTTACCCCACTCCCCGCTCCCTGCACGACTCCTGGTCCCCGCACCGCCGCTACTGCTTCTACCTGTGCGTGGATGAAAAGATCCTGTGTCGGGGGGAGCAGCCAATGACAGGTGGGGATGGGGACGAGCCTCCCTAGCATTGCGGGTGACGCTAGGGAGGCTCTTCCCCGTTTGCCATTGGCTGCTCCCCCCCCCCCCCTCACATTAGATGTTTTCATTCGTGCATGGAGATTAGCATAAGCGGCAGTGCGGGGACCAGGAGCTGCGCAGGGAGTGGGGAGCTGGATAAGTATATTCAGAGTGTGGGGCCTGTGCATATGGGGGGAATTTTATACTCTCAGATAACCCCTTTAAGTTAATTTACTTGCGTGTTTTGGGTCATTGTCTTGTTACATAGCCTAATGTCTCTGTCTTGGAACCCGCTTCTATCTCCAGAAAAGGGCCCCTGAAGTGAAGGAGATCTCACTGCGCATCAGCAGCATGCTCTTTATTCACTTCTTTGAGAGTTCTGAAAATAGCTGGGCAAACACACTTTCTTTTGGGAAGTCCCATAGCGGTGAATAGAGAGTGAACCGTACATGCAAGACCACCTCGCCATTCATCGTTATGGACTGACTAAAATAGTGGTAAATGGAGGGTGGGTGTTCTCCTTCACTTTGGGGGGTCTGTTCTGAAGATATAAGAGGGTCCCAAAGGAGGGACCCACACCAATTTGACATTGGTAGTATATTCTAGTGATATGCCACCAATGTCTGAGATGGGAATACCCCTTAAAAATGTAGCATGGTTTAACTATAGTGTATTCAGGTGTTTTTCCGTGCTATTCTATATAGAGCAAAAATGGCTGAAAAAAGCTTAACTCCTACATATGTGGATATAAAAAGGCCACTTAAAATGCCATATAAAAACAGTACATACGAGTAGTTTCACATATTTTTTTTTAAAGCTGCTGGTTTTATGCTAGTTTTTGGTAAACTATTTTGATCCAAAATCAGAAATGGGTTATAAGGAAATACGGAATATACAGGAAGGACTAATACTTCTCCTTGCTGGATCCACTTCTGACTTTGGGCAAAAAAAAGTGCACCAAAAACTGTTTTTTTTTTTCTTTAAAATGAGTTTCACATAAATTGTACATTTTTTTAAGATAAAATTAAGCAATATAGAAATGAAAGAAAGATAGATAACAGCTATGTAAGATTCAGTAAATGCAGAGAATCTGACGTGACATGAACAAATGTGTTCAATTAATTTTTAGCAACTGTTCTAAATTGCCATATGTTTGTTAGCTAATATTTAGTTTTTCGAGATCATTTCAATCCTAGCGTTTGCTCATTGTGTAAGATTAGTGGAAAATAAAAATAAGGCCTCATGCACACGGTCGTTGTGCGGCCGTTCCGTGCATTGGGGACCGCAATTTGCGGCCCCCAATGCACTGGCAACATCGGTGCGGCGTCCAGGACGGATCTAGACCCATTCAGCTTGAATGGGTCCATGATCCGTCCGCACCGTAGAAACATAGAACATGTTCTATGTTTTTGCGGTGCAGAGGCACCGAAAGAAACACAACAGAACCATTCCGTAGTGCTTCTGTGGGCTTCCGATACATGCTTCCATTCAGCACCGCATCGCCCGGATTACGGACCCATTCAAGTGAAAGGGCATTCAAGTGAATGGGTCCGAATGGGTCAGCCGTTGCCTGTGTATTGTGGACCCGCTGCATGCAGGCCGCGCAAAGGACGTGTGCATGAGGCCTTAGATTTATCCACTCAAGTACATCTTCCCCTAAAAAAAATGTTCTCCCAACATTATGAAGGAAATTTATCAGGCCTTTGAGTCCTGTTATGGCATAGAAATTTCACAAATTATGGTTTATGCCATATTTGCACCATAATTTCTGAACTTTCTCACCCTGAAAAATGGCTAGAAAGGTAGGGAAGTGGCATGACTGGCATTGTTGTAACATATTTTTAAAACAGAAAATGGCTAAAATGTGGTGCAAATGTAGGTGCATTATATTCTAATGCATTGGAGAAAGAAAATATATTATTTACTAAAGGACAACTGCAAAAAGTCCACATTACTAAATGTACTAAGGGTCCTTTCACACTGGCGTTTTTGTTTTCCGGCATAGAGTTCCGTCCTCGGGGCTCTATGCCGGAAAAATCCTGATCAGGATCATCCCCATGCATTTTGAATGGAGAGAAATCCGTTCAGGATGCATCAGGATGTCTTTAGTTCAGGACCGGAACGTTTTTTGCACGCAGCAAATACCGCAGCATGCTGCGCTTTTTGTTCCGTCCAAAAATCCGGAACACTTGCCGCAAGGTCGGATCCGGAATTAATGCCCATTGAAAGGCATTAATCTGCATCCTGCCTTAAGCTAAAGGTCGTTTCAGCGCATCGCCGGATCCGACGTTAAGCTTTTTCTCAATGGTTACCATGGCAGCCAGGACGCTAAAGTTGAGAGAACTGAAGTTAAACAAATTGACTTCAATTAAAATTTTATGAAACATGTTCTATTTTTTTGCTGTACGGAACCGTAAATTGCAGCCCCTAATGCACGGAACGGGCGAACAACGAGCGTGTGAATGAGCCTTTAATGTCAGATAATGTGATCAGCGATGAACGCGGCATCTGAGGGGTTCAATGACGCTACATACAATGGAATGCGATTTATGACACATGAAATTTCTTCGGAAAATTCGGCAAAGCAGCCGAATCAAATTTTTGATAACTTCGCTCATCCTTAGTTACAACCACCCTACAATCCAGCAGCTTGCCCACTATTGGAAAAAGTGTCGGCCTCTCTGGTGGCTGGGACTGTGGGAGCACGCATAGGCTGGTGCTTTTTTATATAATGTGCAAACACTGCCACCACTGCTGGATTGCAGGGTGGTCATAACTATGAAAACAAGCAGTTTATAATGTGATGGAAAAATGAATCAAGCCAGCAAAGGAGGCAATATGGACAATCACAATACATTAGTAAGTGCCTTCTATTAACTTTCTCTACATGATTGATGCCATTCGCTGAAGTGAGACAATGCCCTTAAGGATGAATGGCATACATGTACTGCAGAAGTCAGGGGTTTGCACATGGCGCCCACTCAGAAGCAGAATGGGCGCCATAGCTGCCGGGTTTCTGCTGTTGTTAACAGCAGACTTATGGAGGAAATGTTCGTGATTAGAGGTATAGCTGATTACATTTAACTTCTCAGATGCCATGATCAATTTTGACCACCTCATCTGAGCAGTGAAAACCCAAGAATGCTCCACTCCCAAGACCTAAACGGCTCCCTTGTGCCGAGATCAAGCAAGCTGATTGGTGGCTGGCCAGCCTCAGGCGCTCTGAGGAATCTGAGGCTTACCGCTATAATGTCCCTATGGAGCCCTGCTTGTCGCAGTGTTAAGTATCAAGTTTGTTGATCTCCATAATGATGCTGTGCAGCCCCACTAACTTTGGACTGTTTGTCAGATTACATACACTGCCCTGCACTCGGCCTGCCTCTGACTATGCTTTTGCCTTAACCCTGGATGCTCTTCATTGGTATCTTTTGACCCCCCCCCCCCCCCATAGGTCAGCAGTCACTTGAACAGAGACTACTTCGAGAGGTAGTGGTCTGGTCGTTCCCCTGCAACAAAGTCCAGATCCTTGTATATTGCTTAAAGGATTAAAATCAGGGAGGCCACTTTAATAACGCCCTTGGGAGTTACCCAAGCCACAAGTGACACAGTGGCTCAACACACGTTGCATAACATTGCCTCTATTGTTAAATGTTTCATGAATTTTGCTTTGTATAAAAATGCTTTCTATATTGGACATATTTATTATGGTTATGAGAAGAGTTTTTAATGTGCATCTGCATCATTAAAAATTGCTATCTCATGTTTTATCCCTTTTATTGATTGGTTGTACAAAGTAATGATTCAGGTTTTGGAATAAGACACATAATAGAGCTAAGCAAAACATTTGGTATGACAACTTTTTTAGGATTCTTCATTATCTGATTAGACGATTAGTTGCTTGCAAGTTCATCCCAACCTGCTATGATTCTGGGAATAACTGGTCTGACAAAGGCGACATAGTTTACAGCCTCAAAACAGATTACCCCCTGACAGTACATTTTTATTTATTAAAAAAAAAGTGATGTGATCTTCAACACTTCTGTATGTTATAATGGAGATGGAGCCGAGCAGAGTTATATATAGTTTATGTGAGATTTAGGCCCCTTCCACACGGACAAGTTTTCCGCGTGGGTGCAATGCGTGAGGTGAACGCATTACACCCGCACTGAATCCGGACCCATTCATTTCTATGGGGCTATGCACATGAACGGTGATTTTCACACATCACTTCTTCGTTGCGTGAAAATTGCAGCAAGCTCTATATTGTGTGTTTTTCACGCAACGCAGGCCCCATAAAAGTGAATGGGGCTGCGTGAAAATCGCAAGCATCCGCAATCAAGTGCGGATGCAGTGTGATTTTCCTGCAAGGTTGCTAAGAGACGATCGGGATGGGGACCCGATCTTTATTATTTTCCCTTATAACATGGTTATAAAAGAAAATAATAGCATTCTCACTACAGAATGCTTAGTAAAATGTGGATTAAGGGGTTAAAAATAAAAAAAAATTAACTCACTTTATCCACTTGATCGTGTAGTTGCAGATCTCTTCTCTTTTCTTCAATCATTAGCTGCCGGCTAAAAGACCTGTGGTGGCATCACATCACATGGTCCAATCACATGGTCCATCAATGTGACGTCATTACAGGTCCTTTAACCGGCAGCTAATGATTGAAGAAGAGATCGCAACTACGCAATCAAATGGATAAGGTGACTTAATTTTTTTATTTTTTACCCCTCAATCCACATTTTACTAAGCATTCTGTAGTGAGAATGCTATTATTTTCCCTTATAACCATGTTATAAGGGAAAATAATAAAATCTACAGAATACTGATCCCAAACCCGAACTTCAGCGATGAAGTCCGGGTTCGGGTCTGGGTACCAAACATGTCGATTTTTCCCAAGGGCGTGCAAAACCCATTAAAACGCTTTGCACTCGCGCGGAAAAATCGCCCCTTTTCCCGAAACGTACCCGCATCTTATCCGGGCGTCAAACTTGACGCCCGTGTGAAAGAGGCCTTAATATAACTTGCTCTTTCTGTACTTAAGTCCAATTATGCTGCAGTGCTGACTGCTGAGCGACCAGTGCATATTTTCTATTCATTGCATTACATCCGTCTATAGTAAACACATTACATTATAGCAGAAGCATTTTATGGCAAAAATTCCATCTGCTGCTAAGCAATTTTTTTCAATGTATAAGATATTTTATTGTGCCTTTCTGTCTTTAAGTTCCAGAAAACAGACAAACCGTTCCATACTTTGTGTGAATGTGTATATTAGGCCAAATATTTGGAATACGGAAGGGTTTCTAGCGAAAGACACGGCTGGACCTTGTCCTCCCAGAGCCAGAATGTGGGTAGTAGTTGCACCAGCTATCCAGCCAAAATAATAGTAATAGTATTAGGCAACAGTTCTCCCTGACTTTTGAAAAGCGCAACATTATCATTGAAGAGAAAAAAGATGAGATTGTGGATTGGATGGGTCACTCCTCTTAGCCACAGCAGGATGACGTGGAGGTGACTTCTGAGTCTGTGACCGTGTCTTGGAACCAAGGGTCACAACATTTCTCCTGTTCCTCCTCCTTCAATCTGCAGAGAAGTCATTCAGTGCCATCCTCTCTGTCTTCACTGCCCCCTCCTAGTGGGCCACTTTTTTTTCCTAAGAAGAGGCAAAAAAATCCCACCCCACTCTCTGGCTGATTGTCAAGAGAGTCTTCCTATTAAAGACTTCTGTAGGAGCAGTCAATATTTGGACTGCCCTGAAAAGGAGGTTCAGGTGGAGACGAGGGACCCCATGTACAGCAGTATTTGGTGGTGGTAGTAGCAGCACCTGTAGGCACAGTGGTGGCAATAGCTGTAGTGGTAGAGAGAGATCGCACTCTGGGCAAACACAAAGCCAGGAGTTGGGAGAGGGACCAAAGAGCCCACCATGTGATATCACAGTCTGATAAAAGTTGTGAGGAGGGTGAGTAGAGATGAGCGAACTTTAAAAAAAAGTCCGGCGTTCGGGTTGTGGTAAGTCGCGCATCCCGTTATGGATTCCACTATAGCGGCATATGGAATCCATAAGGGGCGGCTGCCACCAACCCGAACTGTTGAACAGCCGAAGGACCTGGGGTGACGTCACTGTCATGTGATCAGTGCAGGGGGCGTGTCTCAGCACTGGATTTGATCCCGTGCTGAGCCACGCCCCCTGCACTGATCACATGACGGTGATGTCACCCCAGGTCCTTCGGCTGTTCAACAGTTCGGGTTGGTGGCAGCCGCCCCTTATGGATTCCATATGCCGCTATACTGGAATCCATAACGGGATGCGCGACTTACCACAACCCGAACTGCTAACACCGGACTTTTTTTTAAAGTTCGCTCATCTCTAAGGTTGAGGACTAAGACAATGATTCTCTGTTGGACAGGACCTGGGAACTGTATCAGGGTGCTATGGGGGAGGAGGAGACATCAGAGGAGAATGGTGGTTGCTGTGATGGCAATAAAAAGCGGCGGCAATGTACAGCCAAAATCTTCAAAAGAACTGGCAGGGGTTTTGTGGTCAGCTTGGGTACTGTTAATGATGCCTATACTGTGTGCGCAGATGGAAAATTTGCCAGACCTATGCCAAACTCGATTACTACTTCCTCTAACTCTGTCTGTATAACTCACATATGGCATTTTTTCTCTACAAGGCCAGCATACAAAACCACAGCCATATGCAAATTCTACAGGATTAAAATAAGCTGTGGGTGTTCAAACACAAACATTGTTACCAGGGTTCTATTGCAGCACATGATGTTGCATCACCAGATCTTGTGGGAAAATAAAACTGGCCAGCATTCTCAATCAGACCAAGTCTTTCCTCCTTCTCCTGCTCTTCTTAGAAACAGCCAGTCTGATTCCCCTAGCGTTACATTGTCCTTGTCATCATCATCACCTGCTTCTTCTCTTGCTCAGACTCCACCTCCTCATCATCAGATCCTACCATCTGAGTGGGCCCTCCTACCATCTGAGTCGGCAAAAAAACTATTGTAATACCCCAGACTTGGGGAGGTACTACAATTGTATCCTTAATTTCTGCATTTTATATGCAATGCTATGTAATGTTATGTATTTTACATTTACTATGTCATTTTATCAGCGGAGGTAACTGTTGGCAATTATTAGAAGGAACAAGGCTCACCATCCAGTTCCTCCCCTCTTGGTGGAAGTGGGCTGGTTTGAATTCCTGCCAAGAGGGGAAGTCCAGAGTAGTGAGTCAGTGCTAGGAGGAGAGGGGACAAGAGAGGTCTTGTTCTGATAGTAGGAAAGTTGGGATGTAGCTCATATAGCACCCACTCTGATGAGCCATATCTTTTTCCCCTGTGAGGGAAGTTCAGGAACTAAATACCCTTCTCCTGCCAGAATGATAGCTAAGTAGATCTTCAAGTGAAGCCTTGAGAATACAGACATCAAAGTGATCGGCAAGATACAGCTCTACAGACACTGCTGCAAGGTTATGCTTATTTTTAACTCTGGCCTCATTCTTCACTAGAATAATTTTCACCCACCAAACCCCAGGGAGCGACGGCCTGAGGCAGGACACCATGATACAACATCTCATCAGGACCACTACCACTCTAATCCTCTACAATAGCTCCAACAAGGGCTCGCTGCACTATTCTTGACCAACAATAATCTTATCTGCAAGCTGAACTCCCACCTAGCCAAGTTGCTGGCAGTTGAGTTGCTGCTGTACCACTTACTTGTGGTAAGTGTGGCGCACTTCCACACTTACCCCTACATTTAATTTTTCTGGGCTCTGGCCGGGGTGCTGTGGTGGGACACATATGGTGTCACGGTATTGTTGTTGTTTGTTATACCGTGACATGTTGGCCGTGCATACTGGTTCCGGTGGCTACGTGTTGTGTTCAGTTTGCACGTGACTTCCCCTTTAAGTTGTTTCCTCCTTCTGTCTGGTGCATGTGGGGTTAATGTCTTCCTAGGTGTGGAACTGGGTGTGGTCTCTAGGCTCTATATTTCCTTGTGTTTTGAGCCTGAGATCAGTTGTTTGTCTCAAGCCTTGGTGTGTGTTGGAGTGTTGATGTTCCTGGATTACACATGTCCAGTCTGAGGGCCATCCTAGCAAAACATCAATGTCACCCCCTTGTTTCCATGTTGCTTCCCCTACCCCTACCTGTTGTTGTGTTTGGTGTGGGTTCATGTTTTAGGTGTGTGGTGATGTCTTGTTTTGTGTACTATGTCAGGCATGTTTGGTGCATTTCCCGGTATGGTTGCTAGACATCCTCTTGTCTGTCTTCGCCTGCGGAAGTGGGCTCTATGATTTTCCTGGAGGGGTGAACCAAAAGACTATGAGCAGTCCTGCCTGGTGCCACCATGCACCCAGTGTCCGCATGAGGGTCCAGGTAGTTTTGGAATCGTTGTTCCATCTTTGCTGCAGCAGGTAAGTGTTTGTTGTTCTGGTGTGCTGTTGTTACACTGGGTGCTCACCTGCCATTCAGTTGCTGCTCAATCTCTTTTCCCATGTATTACTAGGCCGCTGGGAGACGCCGGTTCTTCCGTGTTGTGGAGGAATAGGTGGTATCTTTCCCTATCACCATACCTAGGGCTTCTCAGGGATTCCAGGATTCTGATGTTGCTGAGTATGGGCCCTCCTACCATCTGAGTCGGCTTATACAGCTAGGAGACCAGGGCTGGGATTAGGGATGCTGTAGGAGGTGACCTGCTCCCTTTTCCCTTTTTCCAGTTCATATTATATGGTGGGGAGTTTCCCCCACTCCCCATCGTGACATATGGACAGTCATTCTGACCCCATTAATGCATAATTTTTGAATGCTTGGTTCCCCAACAAGCCACTATTTTATTTTGTTTGTTTAATCTCGTAACACTGTGTGTAAACACCATTTACCACCAATAAACAACAATTTTGGAAGCTTTAAAAAGCATAACACATGTGACAGGGTGGTGTGTTTTTAACTTTTAACCCTTTCAGGACCAGGCCAAATTTTGGAAATCTGACATATATCACTATGTAGTAATAACTTTGAAATATTTTTACTTATCCAAAACATTCTAAAATATGACACATTGTATTTCATAATAGTGGTAAATTTGGGTTTATATATTTTATCTTTATTTATAAAAAAAATCCAAAATTTTCCAAAAAGTTGGAAAAGTTATACCTCATAAATTATTCATTACTTTACATTTCTCATATGTCTACTGTTATTTTATTTATTTATTTTGGATGTTGGAGTACAATTTTAGATGAAATTTTTTAAACTTTTAAGAAAATTTCCAAAGCCTGTTTTTCACAGGACCAATTAAGTTATGAAGTCACTTTGTGGGGGCAACATTTGCATGGAGTTTGTGTGTTCTTCCTGTGTTTCCATAGGTTTCCTCCCACACTCCAAAGACATACAGTTGAAACTCAAAAAATTTGAATATCGTGCAAAGTTCATTTATTTCAGTAATGCAACATCAAAGGTGAAAGTAATATATGAGATAGATTCATTACATGCAAAGCAAGATATTTCAAGCCTTTATTTGTTATAATTTGGATGATTATGGCTTACAGCTCATGAAACCTCAAAGTCACAATTTTGAGGTACCCTTTGCTTAGGGGATATGGATTAATTAGCTGACTAGAGTGTGACACTTTGAGCCTAGAATATTGAACCTTTTCACAAAATTCAAATTTTATGCTGTATTAACGCAATTCCATTTAATTTGCATTACTGAAATAAATGGACTTTTGAACAATATTCTAATTTTTCGAGTTTCACCTGTACTAATCGAGAACTTAGATTGTGAGCCCCATTGGGAACAGCTTGATGCTAATGTCTGTTAAGCGCTTTGGAATGTAGTAGCGCTACATAGGTGCATAAAATGAATAAGTGACTGAGATGATTTTAAGTTGCCATGCCACATTTGAAGACCCCCTAATGCACCCCTACAGTGGAAAATACCAAAATGTGACACCATTTTGGAAATTATGGGATAAGGTGACAGTTTTATTGGTACTATTTTGGGGTAAATATGATTTCTAATCACTAGATATTACACTTTTTGTGAGGCAAGGAAACAAACAATGGCTTTTATGGCACCATTTTTTAGTTTTTTATGGTGTTCACCTGACAAGATAGATCATGCGTTATTTTTAAGGAGCATCTTGATACGGACTTGACAATACCAAATATGTCTATTTTAATTTTTTTGTTTCAGTATAACTACTTCCGAAACTACTAACGAAAATATGAACAAATTTCTAAATTTGAATCTCTCTGCTTTTAAGACAGATAGTGATGCCTCATAAAATATTCATTAATTAACATTCCCCATATATCTACTTTATGTTGGCATTATTTTAGTAATGTAATTTTATTTCTTTAGGATGTTAGAAGGTTTAGAATTTTAAAAGCAATTTTTGCAATTTTTAAGAAAATTTCCAAAGTCAACTTTTTTAAGGACCAGTTCAGTTCTGAAGTCACTTTGTGGGGCTTACATAAAAGAACCAACCCATAAATAGGTTCCATTTTAAAAATTACACTCCTCAAATTATTCAAAACTGGTTTTAGAAATGTTGTTAACCCTTTAGGTATTCCACAGTGAAATTTCAAAATGTCCCTTTTTTTTTGCAGATTTTCCATTTTAATCATTTTTTTTCCTGGAACACATCAAGGGTTAACAACAAAACAAACCTTAATATTTATTACCGCTGCTTGAGCATATAACCGGGCACAGAAGGCAAGGCGCGCCATATAGTTTTGGGAGCGGATATTTTGATGGAATGGTCTTTGGGCATCATGTTGCATTTGAAGAGACCCTGAGGTATCCCCACAGTCAAAACCCCCAACAAGTGACCACATTTTGTAAACTACACCACCTAAGGAATTTTTTAGGGGTGTAGCGAGCACTTCACTCATCAGCTGTTTCATAAACTTTTTAATACTTGGGTGTGAAAATGAAAAATGCTATTTTATTTTTTTTACAAGAAAATGGTGCTTTAGACCCAAACTTTCTTTTTCACAAAAGATAACGGGATACTATACCCCACAATTTGCTACCCACTTTCTCCTGAATACGGTAACACCAGAATTGTGGTTGTAAATTTGGGGATACGCCAGGCCTCAGAAGGGAAGGAGCGGTATCTGGATTTTCTGTCATGGTTTTTAAGAGTAATATCTTTTTTTATTTTTTGTTGAATGAGCTGTGTGAGGGCTTATTTTGTGCGAGACAAGCTGTACTTTTTATTGGCACCATTTTGGGTTACATTTGGCTTTCTGGTTGCTTTTTACCTCATTTTTGGGAGGTGAAGTCACAAAAAAAGCTTTAATTTTTCTATTTTTTTTTTACACCATTCACTTGATGGGGTAGATCATGTTATATTTTTATAGAACCGGTCATTACGGACACAACGATACCAAATCTAGTTTTTATTTTTATGTTTTACACAATAAAAACATTTTCAGAAAAAAAAAAAATCCTGTACTACAAAGATAAAAGCCCCAGATAATTTCCCACGGTGGCTCCCCCTGCATTGGCTTGGGACGTAATGCCCTCTGTATGTGTTATATAACTACTCCCGTGGCCTGTACGGTCCCAGCAAATCAATAAAAATCTCATGGGCTACCTTCCGGAGGGCCTCTGGCCCGAACTGTTCAGGGAGTTCCTTTATTCTGATGTTCCTCCTTCTGCTCTGATTCTCTTGGTCCTCTATGAGCATCAAGGCCTTTTAATAAATTCGGCATGCTGCGAGGACCGTGTCGCTACCACCTTTGAGAAGTCCACTATGCTGGATTGTGCGGTTTCAAGGCCCTCTACTCGTTGGCCTATGTGCCGCAGGTCTGCCTTTATATCCACCAGCTCCTCCATCACTGGTCTCATGGCTTGGAGTATCGTTTTTCTGAGAAAAGCTTTTGTGATGGGGGAAGAGGCAGACTCGCCTCAGTCACTTTCAGCTACACTGTCTCTGTCGGAGACTACAGCAGGATCTCCGCCGTTCGCAGCAGCAGCCGCCATCTTACATGAGTCTCCAGCGCACTGGAAGTTCTGCTTTTCCCAACCTTTTTGTAGGTCCATCTGGACAGCAGTCAGCTTTGCAGTACTTTGCAGTAATCAGTGGCTCCCCAGGACACTTCCTTTTTGTCTTCACCATTCTGAAAGGCTTTTGGCGTGCTATAAAGGTGGGTCTGAGGTGCACTCATGAGAGGCTCACACGTCCATCACATACAGCGGCCAGGCTCCGCCCCCAGTTTTTACTTTTTTTTAATGGCATTCACCTGAAAGGGTAGATCATTTGATATTTTTATAGAGCTGGTCATTATGGACAGAGTGATACCTAATATGTCAATTTTTTTATTTTATTTATTCAAGTTTTACACAATAAGAAGCATTTTTGAAAAATCATGTTTTTTGTCTCCATTTTCTGAAAGCTATGTATGTTTTTATTTTTATTTCAATTGTCTTAGTGGGCTCATTTTTTGCAGAAAGAGTTGATGTTTTCATTGGTACCATTTTTGGGTACATAAGATTTTTTGATTGTTCAATATTACACTGTTTTGGCACAGTTTTTCTATTTTTTTTTTTTTTATGGCATTCATCTGAGTGGGTAAATCATGTGATATTTCTATAGAGCTGTTTGTTATGTACACCGAGATATCTAATATGTCTATTTTTATAAAAATTTAGCATTTTTTTTTTTTTTTACTTAAAATCGCTTGATGAAGGGAAAGGGGCACTTTTTTTACTGTAAAGTTTTTTTTTTTTAAATAAAACAGGGCCTTTAACATTTCAGGGTCTGATCTTTGTTTCAATGTAATATAATACATGCTGTATTGTACTACATTGAAACTGTCAATTTCACACTGACAGTGTGCCCGTGACGCAGGCTTCTGTACATGGCAGACCCCAATACCTTTGTGAGGCCTGGCGTCACCACAGCACGGGAGGCCGATGGAGAGGCAGAGGGAGCCCCCTCCTTCTGCATTCCTCTTAAATGCCGTAGTCAGCATTGATCGTGGCATATAAGGGGTTAATCCGCCAGCATAGATGTTTATAGAAATGCCAACATATACATCCGGGACCCTGCATTGATCGGGCATGCACAGCCACTATGCCTGCCCGATCATCATGACGTACTAATACTTCAAAGGTCAGTCAGGTTTCAGCATGCAGTTTTTTGGCAAAAGGAGAAGTTGTATTTGTCCTTTATACTCTCTTGCCTTTTATGATACACTCCTGCTTTTGGCTTCCAAAACAGCATGCCGAAACCTGACCATGTGACTGTACCTTTAGATTTCGCATAGGAGCAGTTTTAGGAATATGACTGGGTCACACCTCTATCATTAGGTTAAATGATATCCAAAATAGGGTGTCAGTAACCTTTTTAAACTTCTGCCACATATGGTAGCAATTTTGAATTTCAGAACAGTCCATTTGGGCACACAGCTACGGTGCATCAATTGCGTATGTCTTATACATAGTTGAGTGATAGAATCCCTATAAACATTATTTCTGTCACACTGCAGTTCACTGTGACACTTGTTGCCGTGTAAGCTGGCTGCATGAGCTCTGATTACTGGCTGTGGGCTGTTACCCGTGTATGCTGGTTGGTTTGGTGCTGCGTGCTGGCTGCAGCCTTCTGTGTGTGAAAGTGGGCCTGTGAATATGTGTACTCCCTGTATTTGTATCACAGGGCAGTTTACTGTGACACGTGTTGCTGTGTATGCTGGCTTTCTCCGCCCTTGCGTACTGGCTATGGGAGGTCTCTCGTCTATGCTGGCTGCTTGAGTGGTGCCTACTGGCTGTGGCCTTCTGTGTGTCAGCTGTGTCCTGTGTATCTGTGTATTCCTTGTCTTGTATCACAGTACGGTTCACTGTCACACTGTGTTGCTGTGTAGGCTGGCTGTCTGTACTTGTGTACTGGCTGTGGTTGACTATTCCTGCGTATGCTGGTTGCTTGTGTGGTATGTGCTGGCTGAGGTGTTCTTTGGCTATGTGTGAACTGTGTCTTGAGACCTGTATGCTCTGTGTTCACCAGGTTAATGTTTCCTGGCCTGTATGTGCTTGATTACCAGTTGGTCAAGGGCTCTAGTTAACAAGTTATTTAGACCTGCTAGCTGTGTGCCTGAGGCAGTCTGTTTCCAGCTTGGCTGTGTGTAGAATGTATGTTCCTGACCTGGGTGTTTGCCATTCTACCCTGAACTGTGTGGTCGCCTGGTAATTCATATATGTCACCATGTCTCTGTGTCTTGGGCCTTATCTGACTGGGAACACCACGCATCCGTTCCGCATGGGTTCCGGTGTCATGTTTGTACAGCTCTGTCTGTGATCGCCATGCATCCTTTCTGTATGGGGTCCAGGCATCTGCCCGTCTCATGTCTGAGCAGTGTGTGACCAGCATGCATCCATTCTGCATGGGGTCAAGGCATCTATCTTTGTTTGCCTGTGTTTGCCTGTGTCCTTTTTTCTGTTTAGTGTGTGGTTTATGTCTGAAGAGTGTCCTATGTTTTCGGTTGTTTGGATTCCAGTTTCTGTTTTGTTTTTGTGACTGGACTGCTGGTGTTATGCACCAGTGTAGATTATATTGCAAGTTTCGGCCAAGTGCTCCGGGACCATTCCAGGAGCTAGCGACCTGGTAAACCCTCGGGAAAGTCTATCCCCACCATCAGGGCTACTGTGAAGATCAAGGGTTCACTTAGACAATGACCCTAGGGTTTGGATCAAAGTTAAACCGTTGCACATGGTCCAGTGGTGATCCATCTTCCACTGTTTACTTTGCCTGTTTGTACAGGATTATGGGGGTCATTTACTAATCTGAAATATGCCTAAATTTGGTATTTCGGCAACTTTGCTCTGTTCACACCAGGACTAAATTTGGGGGTGTGGCGTGGAAGGGGACGGGCCAGCAGCCCTTTCTCATTCATTATTTTCTACACCTGTTTTAGGTGTACAAAATGTTCTAAATGTAAGACAGCTAAGAAGCTGTCTCACATTTAGAACTGGCGCTGCATGAGCCAAAGTTACAGAGAGGCCTGCGTCTCTTCATAATTTCGGCGGATCCTCCGCCAGCTATTGGGCTTTATTAAGACTGGCGTGTTATGTGCCTACATGCGGTCATCTTGTGTCCTGTAAGAGATAGAAACCTCCGCGCAAAAGCATTAACTATCAAATTTTCCAAAATTCATTTTGGATCTAATTTGGTCGAATTGGCTGTCAAATTTGATTTGGTGCAAATACTGCAAATTCAACCCAAATCTAAAGTGCCCTTATTGCCCAAAAAAGTCTTGTATGAAACTCTGAGGTTTCCTATGACTGTATACAACCCATTTCAAACCCTTTAACATCAGGCTATTAGTAATGTTAAAATGATACATATGTGACTATGGGTAAACAGACACCATTTGGTGGTAATACACAGTCTATTTAATAGCACATAGCACCATAGTCCAGAAATTATCCCTTTTTGGTGACGGGGCTCTCTTCTGTCTTTAAAATGGTTGCAGCCATGTTGAATAATTCATGCGAAATTTGCCAAACAGAAACTTTCTTACAAATGTGATTCATGTAGAATCAATTCACTCACTATCTCTATAAGCAATTTGTAATTTTAAGGCATGTGGACACAAGTCGCTGTGTGGTCCTAGACTAAAGCCTTGCCATGTCTTTGCATTTTCAGAAAAATCCTTATGTGCACATTTGAGATGAGCGAATAGAAGCTGACGACATCAAATTCGTTCCAAATTTCAGTAAAAATTCAACTCTGAACGAATGTGAATTTCCTTGTGCTTTGTGGTAACGAATAACTATTTTTCCTAACATGGCAGCTAGCCGGGTACAATGGCGGCTAAAATAGTGGCTACATGTGTGAGTACATAGGGCAAGGAACTCTGGGAAGGCGGGATCACCCATAATGCCATGCATGCAGCCAATCAGCAGCCATCCAGGCCGGTGATGTCACAGCCCTATAAATACGGCGGCCATCTTAGATTCTGCTATTCAGTATCGTACTTTGTTTAGGGACAGACGTGTATGCAGGCGCTAGGGAGAGTAAAAGAAAAACTAATTATTAAAAAAAAAGAAAATCAGCGATTTACTAGTGCAGGGAAAGGATAGTAAAAGGAATAATTTCACAGGCAGGGAGAGACGTGTGTAGATGCTAGGGAGAGTCATAGGAAAATCCTCATTGTGAAAAAAAGCAATTTACAAGTGCAGGGAAGCATTACTTGGGGATCCAGTCTCAGAATACAGCTCTGTCATTCCAGCAATTAATTATTGGGGTGCAAATGCTATGTTGAAAAGCCTTTAGTGGCTTTTATCTGTGGAAAAAGATAACTATATACGCAGGAAACTTTTACTGTTAACTGCGCTGATATCATTTAGTTATTTGCACTAAAAGTGTTTATTGCCATATTTCACTACAATACGAGAAAAATAGACTAAGTTCATATTTGGTGTTATTTGCGCTAAAAGCGTTTATTGCCATATTTCACTCCAAAACGAGAAAAATAGACGCATGTCACATTTGGTGTTATTTGCGCTAAAAGCGTTTATTGCCATATTTCACTACAATGCAAGAAAAATACATGCAGTTTACATTTGGTGTTATTTGCGCTAAAAGCATTTATTGCCATATTTCACTACAATGCGAGAAAAATAAAATCGTTTCACATTTGATGTTATTTGCGCTGAAAGTGTTTTTTTGTCATATTTCACTACAATACGAGAAAAATAGACTCATGTCACATTTAGTGTTATTTGCGTTAAAAGCCTTTATTGTAATATTTCTAGAGAAAAAGATTAATATATACGCAGTTCACTTTTGCTGTTATTTACGCTGAAATCGTTCCGTTGCCAATTTGAAATCCTTTAGCTGCCTATCTCAGTAAAAAAAGAAATATATATTTGGCGCATTTAGGGGTGTTCTAATTTGCTTTTATTTATTTAGTTCAGCTAAAAGTATTTTAGACAGAGAAGTGCCAGGCCCTGCACAGGGGAGTGGCAGAGGCGTTAATGATTCTGGCACATGCACAGGTGGCAGCAGAGTAAGGGGCGTAGAGCAGCAGGGGTTTCTTCCCGAGGCCTCATGTCAGCTAGTGGTTGCTTCTTGACCAGCAACCCAGCGGTTCTTGATTGGTTGACTCGATCTTCAACTTCGTCGCAAGTGACGGCAGCACCAGCAGTCAGAGTCTAGAGTGGCAGATGATCAACTTTCTTCACCCGCATAGTGAAGAAACTACTCGCCAGCAGCAGCAGGTAGACCTGGAGCAGGACCTGAACCAGCAGGTGGTGGCAGCCATCATTGAAGATCCGCTGGACTACTGGGCAGCCAAACTGGATTTGTGGCTGCAACTGTCCGAGTTTGCCCTGGAAAAGCTGTACTGCGTGGCCAGTAGTGTGGCATCAGAGCGGGTGTTTAGTGCGGGGGCAATAGTTACCCCAAGAAGAACTCACCTGTCCACCCAAAATGTGTAGAGACTTACTTTTGTCAAGATGAATCAGGCATGGAACAGCCAGGATTTCCACCCACCAATGCCTGATGCATCAGATTAGATCATCCATCTCCACACTAGGTCACCATGGCACTCTGTGGTATCATGCTGCTGCTGCTGTTGCTGCCATGTCCACACTATGTCACCATGCGACTTTGTGGCCTACTGATGTTGCCATCTCCACACTATGTCACCGTGTCACTCTGTGGCCTCCTGATGCTGCCATGTCCACACTATGTCTCTTTGCCACTCTGTGGTATCCTGCTGCTGACATTTCCACACTGTCACCTTGCCACTCTGTGGCCTCCTGATGCAGCCATGTCCACACTATGTCACCATGCCACTCTGTGGTATCATGCTGCTGCTGTTGCTGTCATCTCCACACTATGCCAACTTGCCACTCTGTGGCCTACTCATACTGCTGCTGTCACCTCCACACTTTGCCATTGTGCCACTCTGTGGCCTCCTGATGCAGCCGCCACCTCCAGACCCTGTCATTGTGCCACTTGGTGGTCTCCTCATGCTGCTTCCACCTCACCACTATGTCATAGGGCCACTCTGTGGACCCTACCCACTCTATGACAGGGTCGCTATTGTCCTTGTTTGGCCTTCTTGAAAACACCATTTATTTGACCTTTCTTCTGATCGGTCAGAAGGAAGGAAAAATGAGACTCACAACAGATCCTGTCTGTGTAGCAGCTGTAAGGCCTGTGTGGTCCCATCAGAATTGGTTTATGATTTGGTAGCCAAAAGCAGGAGTGGGTACAAAACACAAAAGACATGCAAATATTACCTTCACATGTCATTTATGTTTTAGATCCACTCCTGTTTTTTTTTTTTTTTTGCATTAGCAATACTCATGGAGTACTGAACAAATGCTGACCGAGTAAAGGCGTATGCTCCCCAGACAGGATCTGTTTTTTGTGGATTATTGTTCTGACAGATCAGAAGAAGGGTAAATGAATCAGTGACATCAACACAAACTTACTGCTGACAACCTCTCCACTCTGCCGGGGGGATCTACTTGTATAAGCATTTAATAGAACAGGTTCTGTAGACATCTATGTGGAATCAGCTGACGAGGGTGTAAAAGGAGTGCGCTTTCTTCTTGACGCTAACATGGACCTGTAAGACTGAGTTAATACTTGAGTTTTGGCCCTGTGATTTTCCAAATAAGTGAAGTGTGCAGTGATTTTAGGAGCGACGCCTATCATCTGCATGTCATACTGAATCACAGTATTATTTCACTACCCCAGTCCACTCCCTATGCGCGTTACTGCAAGGCACAGTGTTCCACAACCAAAATGTGATTCGTCACAAATTAATTCGGATCAAAGTGAATTTTTCCAGCAAATTCGGTGGACCGGCCACATAGAATTACCGGCCGCATAGAATTTTTGAGAAGTTCGCTCATCTCTAGTGCACAGCTAAGATTCTTCAGTATCAGTGTGCCATCCAATCTCTGCCATAATTCTGCTGGCGTTTACTTGGGTGTATTTTCCTGCTCTGTAAGCTAGAACTACTGTATATTTGCTAAATTGTTCCAGCAAGTAGAATACTGCAGTCCTGGATCCATTAGCTCTACAGTCCCTTCTTGTAATGAAAGCTCTTGTGGTTTCATTTTCCAATTTGCTACATTTTCAACCTAAGATTTCATAGAAAATATAATAATATATAATTATAGTAATTAACATTATGTAACTCAGTGGTATACCACTTGATATAGCTCTAAATAAGTGTCGTTGTCAGATGAGGAGTTTTTTTTACTATTGAGCCTGTATTTCACACTTGGACTGATTACTCTGCAGCAGGGAGTGGCACTGCCATGGAGCGGCATGCATTAATATTACTGAGACTAAGGCCTATTGAACACTATCTGATAGTATCTGATGGCCCCTGATAGTACAGTACTATCCTTGTTATGTGGACAATAATAGTACATGTTCTATCTTTGAACGAAAATACGAAAACGTAAAGCATATGGAGTACCTTCCGTTTTTTTTTTTGTGGATCCATTGAAATGAATGATTCCGTATACGGAATGCAAAAAACAGAACGTAAACAGAAAAAGAAACTTTTGTGTGCAAGAGGCCTAAAGGAAATGCAAGGCAGCATTTCTCTGTTGAGCATAAACAAATAAAAAATGCATTTGCACAGTACATTGGTATTTATATAAGAAGCGACAAATGCAATAAAGTCATGGTGCATACACACAAAAAGAACAGCATTGACACAGGTATAATGCATGAGGATCATCAATAAAAATTGATTTCTGTCTGGCTCCTTTTGACAAGTCGCTTTATCTGCCCATGCCTTTGGTTGCAAAGATGAAGCTTAAATGACAAGTCCTACAGGGTGAATATACTGTATCAATATCCAGTGTTACATAAACAGAAGAAAACTGCATTTGTTACGGATCAGTAGTTAAAAGAAAGGTGAGTGGAATATGTTGCTGCAATTCTTGTTTGATTTTACTTCAAATATGCCCTCTCTGTTACCTAAACTACATGCCAAGAAAACCCATGAAGGAAATACAGTCCTATAGCCAGATTCACACACAGAGAACACTAATGTGTTCGGGGATCACACAACAATCACATAAAAAATAAATGAATAGATGCTTTATTTAAAAGCCCTGTCAACATGACATATCCTCTGTAAGCATAATACCTCTGGTGTTCTAAGATGACTTAGGGATACATTGCAATATCCTTGGTGGATATTATTTATTATTAATTATTAGTCATAGCTTAGAGCTCTCTTACTTCTGATATAAAGGTCTTATGAGAAAATGTTAATAATCTATGACTAAAACAGCAGGTTACAGCAGTGTGTCTCATACTTTTGAGGAATATCAATATACATTGCTTACATTCATTGACGAAATGATACAATGAATAACAAAATCATATGAAGATTACGGCTGGTTTCACACCAAGTAAAAATATCCCTTAGCAAAAGAGATACAGTTTGAGAAGCATTTAATATGAAACACTAGGGCTCTTCCACCTCTTTTCCCTTGTGCCAGGATCCATTCCTACTTTAGAGAACAGATCTAAATGTGGTACGGAATTATACTGGCATACAGTGCTTGGCTAAAGCAGATGGAAATATGTCCATCTGCTTTTTGTCCCCTGATGAGCTAGTGCCTGAGTGGCATAGTGAAACGGGTAGGGACCTATGTGGTACTCAAGTGGATACATTTGTTCAACATTTATTACATTGTTTGATTTCTTTTTGAAGTATATTATATTAAGAAGCGTAATTTAGTAAGGTGTGAATAATTTAACCTATGACTTCGATGTGACTATTGGACACCCGTTTGGCACAATGGTGATGGTACTCTATTCTGTGTCAGGGGCGAGAACTAGGAGGTTCCCAACATGGGATCGCACCTATCGGGGCGGCTATTCCATTCTTAGGTAGGGACTCAATAGGAATAGGGAGAGGATTAGGGTTATATATTTCTTCCACCTCTTCTATACACTATTGAATTTCCTATGAGTTATAGAAGGTGATACCAAGCTATGTTTTAGAATTAAAAGTTATGTTCTAGTGGTGTTTGTCTGTGATACTTATACTCTAGCATGGAAGAACCCATGCACACTTGCAAGGGTAAAAAAGGAAGTACTGGGAATTTCCTTAGGTTCCACATTGTCGAGCTAACACCAAACCAACTGCCACATAAAGGACACTTCTTCCATGAGAAACCTAAGAGTAACTTTAGGCCATGTATCCAAAAGCACTGCAATGCCTATACTGTACCTCCGCCAGTGGACATCAAGAAGCTTTGCAACAGGAGATTAACCATGCACTCCAGGGAATATTGATGATTCTATGTAGCCGTCCCCTTTTGCGAAATTTGCAGCATTCACTTTCCAGCAGACAGTCATAGTAACTAACTACCCTCCTGTGACTGCCATCTCAGTACCATCACTGCATTGGCATCTCCACAGTTTGATAGAATTTCTAAGGACTGTTTAATCAACCAGTGTACCATACATTTGAACTTTGTCCTCAGCAATTAGTATCAGTAATAGTGGTGTTTGAAATAAACTTGTTTGCAGAAGATGCAATCCCGATTGTAAGAAAATATCATAATCTAGTGGTGTTCAATCTGTCTGCCTTTCTGACTTCCTTTTGGACTGCCTTAAAACAACCCAACTATACCTTTGCTATTCCAGCATGTCTATGCCTTAAGCAATTTGCTTCCACAGTTGGTCAGTATACTTTGGTCAGCCAATACCATCCTTGTATCTTGACATTTGAACTAGCCAAAAAAATTGAAGTTCTTGTTGAAGCATTCTATGAGGGTTTATATAACAATAGGAAGAAGATACTAGTGTTTTGTTACTGTCCTTCTGCACCGGATGATCTGATTTCCCTAGCTGGCACAGTTGTAATTTAATGGACCCAGCATTATTTCCATCTATATTATACCTTCAATATGTCACCACTTGCTGCTCCCGAAGAGCCCATGCAAGTGGGTCATACAACATCATTACTGGAGCAATAAAGATGATGTCAAGGCATATTCCTCTACTGTGGACAAAGAAGTCACTTCTATGTCAATTGTCCCATCTGTCCCCCATAGCTAGAAAACTGCAAGGCCTAGGTGAGAGATTGGATATCCCCTAGGACTTGTCACTTCCTTCCATCGATATAGTGACATACCTTCAATGGAGGTAAACTACGCAGCGCTGAATTCCGTCTTCTCTTTCTGATGTGAAAACACAGCATTTTCTTACAGCCACCACAGGGGGAGAGCTCAGTGCAAACAGATGATTCCAGCTTCCTGTTCGAATAATTTAAACTGCATAATTCCAATCCACTGAGCTTTTCCTAGTGGTGTCTGGAAGCTGCCAGCTTTGTAATAGATGGCAAAAAGAGATTTATCAATATATTTATGCCAGTTGTCTGGTGTGAATACATTGAGAAATATGATGTTCAGAATGAGTGCCATATTTATGAAGCACTTGTTCTGCTTTACTGATATAGAAGTAGGATTATGTAGTTGGACCAAGAGTGACTTTTTTATTACAATTTTTACAATGAAAATGTAATCTACAAGGACAAAATACAATAAAAGATAAATTCATGATAAATCTGGGAAGTTGCGTTTTTCATTCTGTGTTTTGATTATGCCTATGTGTTTTCTCTAATATGCAAATATGCACATTGCCCCTATGACTGATGTTCTACTCTTTCCTTTGCACATTCCTTCCTGGAGAAGAGTTTACCTGTTATCCTTATCACAGACTACAGTATATTAAAATAAGTTCAGATAATGATCCTGATACTTATAGGCCGAACAAAGGTCCCCAGATCTACCATTAGTGAAAGCCTATTATGCCATGTCTAAAGATCACCTGTAAGTTTTTCATAAACAGCTAATAATCCTTTGGACTGGAATTGTAAGTGTTCTAAAGCATAATAGAGGTGATAAAAAAAAAAATTGCTAATAGCCTAAAAAAAAAGTGAAAAATATATTAGATTTATGGTACTGCTATAATTATAAAGAACAGCAGGAAAAAGATAACACAAAATTACACTACACCGTGTACAGTGTAAAAATACAGCGCAAAAGTAATGTCAGGATTGTTTCCCCATTAAAAAAAACAATCCATTCTGCAATTAACCAAGCCCTCATACAACTACATAGCATTTGCCAGTACAATTTTTTTCAGTAAGGTTTTCTTCACATATAGTCTTGTGCCTTATTTATTTTTTCTTTGTGAATTTAGCTTATTTTTAATTTTTTTTTTTTTTTTTTTTTTGGGGGGGGTGTTATTTTTATTCAGACAAATTTTAAAATGTCTTTTTCATACATGTTTCAAATCTTACAGAGACAACTAATAAAAATAGCCGTACTGAGGGCATGCTGCAAAAAAAAAATGTATTTCTCCTGAAAACATTAATGGACAGATTTATTGAGAGTGCCATTTAGCAAGACATACATTCCTATCTTTATTGGTAAAAAAAATACCCTAATTCCTCAAATGAACATATATCAATCTTTTTCCCCTGATGAATAGTGTTGAGCGCGAATATTCGAATAGCGAATTTTTTTAGCGAATATTGGCACTTCGCTAATTCGCAAATATTTCGAATATAGCGCTATAAATTCGCTATTTCGAATATTCCTTTTTTTTTGTTTTTTTTTAGTTATATTTTTTTCTTTCCCACTTCCCAAAAGTAGTTCTTACCTGTCCTGAGGATTCCAGGCTTCCTGGCTGCTCCAGTCAGTGCCCGTTGCCGCTTCTGCCAACTTCCGTGCTCATGGAGCGTCCCCATTCAGGATGGGAACGTCTCCATATACTAAAATGTACTGTCGGATTTGAGGAATTACGTTAAAATCGCAATGCGATTAATTCAAGTTATATTAATCACATTGCAATTACAACTTAGCACTGCTATCTTACATAGGCTAGAATTAACGAATATGGAATATAGCACTAGCAGTGCTAAGTTGAAATCGCAATGCGATTACTTCAAGTTAAATTAATCGCATTGCGAATTCAACTTAGCACTGCTGCTATATTCCATATTCGTTAACTTCGTTCATTCTAGCAAGCTGACCCATTATAAACCCAGCTCTAAGTTGAAATCACAATGCGATTAATATAACTTGAATTAATCGCATTGCGATTTCAACGTAATTCCTCAAATCCGACAGTACATTTTAGTATATGGAGACGTTCCCATGGTGATGGGGACGCTCCATGAGCAAGAAGTTTATGGTTGGCTTGGTGGAATTAGCGAATAGCGAATATGACGAATGTATTCGTCATATTCCTCAAACGAGATAACGAGTATTCTACATCTTCGTTTTAGCAACCTATTCGTCAACTTCGCTAATTCTAGCAATCAAATAGGAGGGTTGACTATAGAGACAGCTGTGTTAAATTCGCTATGCGATTTTTTTTTAATAGAATAATTATATTACTTGATATAATTATTATAATTATTCTATTTATTAAAAATATATATATATAATCGCATAGTGAATTAAACACAGTTGTCTCTATAGTCAACCTTCCTATTTGATTGCTAGAATTAGCGAAGTTGACGAATAGGTTGCTAAAACGAAGATGTAGAATACTTCGTTATCTTCGTTTTGAGGAATATGACAAATACATTCGTCATATCCGTCATCTTCGCTATAATTCTAGATATGAAACCAATAGGAAAGTAGCCTTAAGTTAAAATCGCAATACGCGATTATTTAAATCGCATATTAATCGCGATAACTAGAATAATGATGAATATTCGATTTCGACGAATATGAAACGAATATTCTTTCGAATATTCGCGAATTTCGTCGAAATCGAATATGGCACCTGCCGCTCATCACTACGGATGAACTGAAAGTTTCACTTGCAATTGGCTGGCATAGATCTTTGCTATAATCTGCACAAGATCTCTGGAGTAAATTATGATCTATGTGTCACATTGAGGAGGACCTAAGGTCAGAACAGGCAGATTTCCTAAATAGTGCTAAGCTAAGCAGGCACCAGCAGCTGCGATGATCAGAGGCAACTCAGATCACGGACATTTATCCTGCCTATAATGATATCAACTCTGTGTGTAGACAAGCAAGTAACTGTAATAAAGTGATCTTTACAAATAAATAAAGTTACAAAGGGGGTTCTGTCTGGTGACAAGATCGCAGGAGATGTTCAGTTACTATGGCAGTCTGAGCCCTTTTAAAGGCTCCCAGACCTAGTAATGTTCCTATTAGGCCCTGCCTTAAGCAGGGCTTAATAGGAGTATCCCAACTCCTATTGAGGAGTTGTTTAAGAAAATTTGCTTGGGCTTCCTGGTAATGAATCTTTTTTGTTTCTAAAGTTGCTGCTGCATGTGTTACAAAGTGAAAGTAAGAAGCCTGGGTACGCTATATGACCCATAATGCCGTGCAGCAAGCCAATCTGCAGGTAGCCAAAGCCCCTGTGTTGTCATAGGCCTATAAAACCCTCATCCTGCGCAATCTCCACCATTTCACTGTGAGCTGAACTTAGGAGGAGACATGAAAAGTGCTTATGCTTTAACCCCTTAAGCACACGGCCCTATTTCACCTTAAGAACCAGGCCATTATTTCAAAAATCTGACCAGTGTCACTTTATGTGGTGATAACTTTAAAACGCTTTTTCTTATCCAGGCCATTCTGAGATTGTTTTTTCGTCACATATTGTACTTCATGACACTGGTAAAATGAAGTCGAAAAATGTCATTTTTATTTATAAAAAAATACCAAATTTACCAAAAATGTTGAAAAAATTTGCAATTTTCCAAGTTTCAATTTCTCTACTTCTATAATACATAGTAATACCGCCAAAAAAAGTTATTGATTTACATTCCACATATGTCTACTTCATGTATCGATCATTTTGGGAATGCCATTTTATTTTTGGGGGTAGTGACAAAGCTTAGAAGTTTAGAAGCAAATCTTGAAATTTTTTAGGGACCAGTTCAGGTCTGAAGTCACTTTGTGAGGCTTACATAATAAAACCACCCAAAAATGACCCCATTATAGAAACGAAGAAAAGAACTCCAGTTTGTCTGCAGTTTGAAAGCTTTTTATTTCTGAGTAAATGCGGCAATATCACTAGTAAATGTGACGTTTCGGCCCAGTTATGGCCCTCATCAGACTGTGATAAGAGAATACAAAGAATGAATAAAGATGTAATAACAGATACCATGTAGTGATTTCTGGACATGATGATAATTTTACAAAAAACATGATCAAATCGTAAGATTACATGATTATAAGATAATATGAAAATTCTAGACATGATTCTTACTACTAAGATTAATAACGATATATACTACTTTTTCCACAGATGACCTAGATCTATAGTATCCTTTGGTGGGTGGTATATACCTTCCTCTATGAATAATCCTGATGGGTATGTATAGCCTCCATCTCCGAGTATTCTTGATGGGTTTGTATAGTCGACCTCAACAGAATCCAGTAAGTATCACTTGGAGGAACATTATCCACTGGCTACAGATCCAATATCTCATGTGTATGTTTATATACATATGACATATGTATCCACATTACCTATTTTTAGCCACCATCCACTTGCCTGGTCTGACCTGGAATTAATACATAATATTCCATTCCCCCTCATCTACACTCCTGACACTATACTACTTACAATGAGACATATTATAATAACCGCATGGCGATCAATTCTCATGTATATCACATCATTATACCATCATCTAACAATACCATCAACTTATTATATTTTATTTAGCCACCAATTTTATAATATATTCCTCCTAACCATCCATTTCAGCCCATGTCCTGGTACATTCCGTTCAATTGCCAGCAGTTTTGCCCACAAATCATGTGGGGGGCTTCAAATGGGACATAGTGTCAAAAAACCAGTCCAGCAAAATCTGCCTCCCAAAAACCATATGGCGTTCCCTTCCTTCTGTGCCCTGCCGTTTGGCCATACAGCAGTTTACGACCACATATGGGGTGTTTGTGCAAACAAGAGAATCAGGGCAATAAATATTGAGTTTTGTTTGGCTGTTAACCCTTGCTTTGTTACTGGAAAAATGGATTAAAATGGATAATTTGCAAAGAAATAGCTGTTTTGGCACCGTTTTTATTTTTTGTTATTTACATCATTGAACTGACAGGTTAGATTGTGTGCTATTTCTATAGAGCAGGTTGTTACGGATGCGACAATACCAAATATGACTACTTTTTGGGGTTTTTTGTTTCAGTTTTACATATAAAGCATTTAAAAAAAAAATATTTTTTAGTGTCTCCACATTCTGAAAGCCATAGTTTTTTTTTTTTTGGGGGGCGACTGTCTTATGTAGGGGCTCATTTTTTGTGGGATGAGATGGTGGTTTGATTGGCACTATCTTGGGGTGCATATGACATTTTGGTCGCTTGCTATTACACTTTTTGTGATGTAAGGTGACAAAAATGGCTTTTGACACCGTATTTTTTATTTTATTTTTTTGCTGTATTCAGCTGAGGGGTTAGGTCATGTGTTATTTTTATAGATCAGGTTGTGATGGACGCGGCGATACATAATATGTAAACTTTTTATTTATTTATATAAGTTTTACACAATAATATCATTTTTTAAAACAAAAAAAAATCATGTTTTAGTGTCTCCAAAGTTTGAGAGCCATATATATTTTTTTTTTTGGGCGATTGTCCTATGTAGGGGCTCATTTTTTGCGGGATGCGATGGCGCTTCGAATGGTACTATCTTGGGGTGCATATGACTTTTTGATCGCTTACTATTACACTTT
The DNA here is from genome assembly GCA_033119425.1 of Bufotes viridis. Taxonomy (NCBI): domain Eukaryota; kingdom Metazoa; phylum Chordata; class Amphibia; order Anura; family Bufonidae; genus Bufotes; species Bufotes viridis. Next base: position 289,067,774 of record CM065590.1, read on the forward strand.
TTGTGATGTAAGGTGACAAAAAATGGCTTTTTTGACAACGTTTTTATTTTTTATGTTTATAGCGTTAACCTGAGGGGTTAGGTCATGTTATATTTTGATAGAGCAGGTCCTTACAGATGCGCGATACTTAATATGTATACCTTTTTTTATTTATTTTGGTTTTACACAATAATATCCTTTTTGAATAAAAAAAAAACATGTTTTAGTGTCTCCATAGTCTGAGAGCCATATATTTTTCAGTTTTTTGGCAATTGTCTCAGGTTGGGTATAATTTTTGCGGGATGAGGTGTCGGTTGGATTGGCACTATTTGGGGGGTTATATGACTTTTTGATCGCTTGCTATTACACTTTTTGTGATGTAAGGTGACAAAAAAATGGCTTTTTGACAGTTTTTATAAAATTTTTTACAGTGTTTACTTTAGGGGTTAGGTCATTTCATATTTTTATAGAGCAGATTCTTACGGACGTGGAGATACCCAATTATTCAACTTTTTAGTTTTTTTTTTTACATTTAACACTAAAAAGCATTTTTGAAACAAAAAAAAATCATGTTTTAGTCTGACAGGCATAGTTTTTATATTTTTTGGCCAATTGTTTTAGGTAGGGGCTCATTTTTTGCAGGATGAGATGGCGGTTTGATTGGTACTATTTTGGGAGGCATATGCCTTTTTGATTTTTAAAAAAAATTTATGGCGTTCACCTGAGGAGTTCAGTCATGTGATATTTTTATAGAGCACGTTTTTACGGACGCGGCGATACCTAATATGTGTAGTGTATTTTATTTTTTTTAATTTTTATTCAGTGATGTGGGTTATTTT
>CM065590.1:289789322-289816822 GCA_033119425.1 Bufotes viridis
AATATGGTGAATGCGAATATATCGCTATATTCTATACGCGAATTCAAAAATGCATTTGCAATAGGAGTTGCCTATATTGACACTCAGCTCCAAGTTGGATTCGCAATGCGAAAAAAAAAAAATTTAACCAATGAACAGAATATGAAGTTGAACACTTCTAAGTAAGTATTGTGATTGTTGAAAAAAAAAAAATGGTAATTTTTTTTTTTCGCAATGCGCATATAACTTAGAGTATTCGTTCATGTTTGCAGGCCATCGGGAGATATGAAGTTCAATTCGCGTGTATGCGAATAAAATATTCGCATATTATCGCGATTAGGTTAATAATGGCGAATATTCGATTTCGGCGAATATATTACAAATATACATTCGAATATTCGCGATATATCGCGAATTCGAATATGGCACCTCCCGCTCATCACTGCTCCTCATCCGAGGAGAGAAGAAACTAAGGAGACCAAGAAAGTCTCTCTACCGGGACAGAGGTCTCCATAGGGGCCTGGGCACGAATAGGAAGCCTTTCCATCCAGCAGGCCTATAACTCCTTTAATAGAGCCATTCATACATATCCTGCAACATAGGTTCACTAGGAGTCAGAAACCTCTAACGGCAGCTGTAACACCTGGTGTAGGTTAAGTCAACAGACCCAGGGATTCCCAACCGGTCTCCCAAGCTGGTCTTAGCCCAGCCTTAAGCTGTTTAGCTTCTGCGATCTCACGAGTGCAGGTATGACCAGCTTACAATAACCGTTGACTGCTGCAATGGTAGCAGGATAGATGCTTCCTCTTGGAATCCACTTTCCTGCCTTCCGAATCCCGCGGAGAAGACATCACTGCGGGAAAAAAAAGGGACAAATAAAACATTTGTAAACCACCTATCTACGCAGGAAAGGTAGAAAAACAGACTGAAGGCAGCTGAGGAAAAAAACACCAGAAGTGGAACAACACTAATTTTAGGACTCTGGGATCTAGCTGAAAAAGCATATGTAGCCAGAGACTGAACTGGAGCACACAGCCTCCCAAAATAAGGGAAGGGGAGGGATAGCCAATCCACCCTTCCCCCAGTAAATCCTCCACAGGAAGATGCATAAAAAAATTAAAAAAAAATCGCATCTATGAAAAAAATCGTGCCCGTGAAAAAAATCACATCCGGATTACCCGGAGGTGATGCAAAAGGAGAGTCCCCGCGTCACCTCTGGAAGATAGCAGCGCACAGGGACCGGGAATCCTGGACCAAGGACGCCGCCAAAATACCCCAGCCAGGCGCAACTGCGCGGGGCCGGCAGCAAATAAGCTGCCGGCCAAACTGACAAGGTACCTAGGAAAAAAGGGCAACGCCGTTACCCAAACGAAAAGAAGGCTCCCCGCATTTTCCATAAGAAAGGGGGGAACAAACCGCCTAGTCCACCTGTCCAGGAGGACTGAAAAAAACACAGTGGGCTGGGGGTTGACTTCCTCCTTTTAAGGAGATACTTAATTGTTAAATTGAGTTATTAGTCTTGGGCTCATTAAACATTCCGCCGGACCTGCCAGTACACGGGGGGTGGTTAACCCCATCTGTGCTGCTGTTATGCTGCGTATTTTCAATGGGAAAAAAAAGCATATATTTTAATTTATGGAATTTTTTTTATTTAATAAATGTGCATTTTTTTTCTATTTTTTTTTACTACTTAATAGTCCAACAAGGGGACTATGATATACAGTATTTTGATTGCTTTTAAAATGTAATGCATTATGTCTATAATGCATTACATTTTAATTGCAATGCTATTCCAACTTTGACCAGCAGGCTGGGCCAGAGAGGCACAGTCTGCTGGAGATGCCGGAAGACAGGCTCTGGGCCCTGATCGGAAGCTAGGTAAGCTTCCCAGCACATCATCACCCCACAATCGCATTTGCGGGGTGCTGATGGGAGACAGAGGGAGTCCGCTCCCTCTGTTACCACTTTACATGCAGTGGGCGCCATTGCGCCCGGCATGTAAAGTGTTAAACAGCCCGGATCGGCACTCCTGCCGGTTTGGGCTGTTAGAGCAGGGCCCCGGCTCTCATGTGAGAGCCGGGTCCGTGCTCCCCGCTGCACGGCGGCGGCCCAGCCTAAGGCCCCTTAGTGACCGCCGTGAAAACACGTATGGGTGGTCACTAAGGGGTTAAAAAAAACAATTTCTCTACACCTGGAGACGAATCCTGTCAAGATTGATGCAAGTGCGGTATCGGCTTCTTATCGAGCCAGATACTTCTGGGGGAACCTGCCTGGCATGAACAGGCCTCTAGTAGCTACAGACAATGAGAAGACAAAGCTTCAAGATTGCTTGGAGCCCGAAAGAGTCAAGTTCATCAAGATTCAAACCATAACTACCAGCCCCTGGTCTTTTAGTCAAGGAAACCATCACAAGTTCCCAGTCATCATGGATTGGAAGTAGGACATCCTGTGGTGCACAGAGGTGGAGAGGGTCTTCTTATTCCCCCCCCACTATACGGATGTCTCAGAAATGAACTGCTGCTCCCAACAGAAGCTCCTGGAAAGGTCATGGAGCATCCCGGTCATCTGGCATCTATTCGCCCGCTGAAGGATTATTTTGAAAGTGTGTAGAAGTCACCCGGGTCCCCACGCTGCAGATTGATCATGAAGACACCGGATTTTATAATATTACATTACATTATTATTTTGTGCATTAGCAATACTGATGGATTACTGAGCAAATGCTGACCGAGTGAAGGTGTATGCTCCAGACAGGATCAGTTTTTTTAGGGGTTATAGAGAGAGTGAAGGAAAAACTAATCGTTAAAAAAAAAAAATGTAAAAAAGCGATTTACTAGTGCAGGGAAAGGATAGTGCGAGGAATCATTTCACAGGCAGGGAGAGACGTGGGCAGATGCTAGGGAGAGTCATAGGAAAATCCTTAATGTGAAAAAAAGCAATTTACAAGTGCAGGGAAACATTACTTGGGGATCCAGATAGTCTCATAATACAGCTCTGTCATTCCAGCAATTAGTTATTGGGGTGCAAGTGCTATGTTGAAAAGTCTTTAGTGGCTTTTATCTGTGGAAAAAGATAAATATATACGCAGGACACTTTCATTGTTATTGACGCTAAATTCATTTGCCGTCATTTCGGGTTAAAGAGTATAGGGCAGTATTTCAGTAATACACGCAAAATTTAAACACACTGCTGTTTGAATTCATTTTTGGTAAAAGAGTATAGGGGCGTATTTCAGTAAAAAAAGGAAAATATATACGCACTGCACTGTTGCAGTTATTTCTGTTGAAAGCATATAGGGGTGTATTACAATAAAAAAAGAACAAAATATAATATATATGCACTGCACTGTTGCAGTTATTTCTGGTGAAAGCGTATAGGGGCGTATTTCAGTCCAACCAGAAAAATATATTCTCAGTTCACTTCTCAGTTATTTCTGGTGAAAGCGTATAGAGGCGCATTTCAGTACTACAAGAAAAATATATTCTCAGTTCACTGTTGCAGTTATATCTGGTAAAACATTTACTGGCGTATTTCAGTAGAAAAAGAAATATACATTCGCCATTCGCTGCTGCACTCATATCTTAAAAAACCTTTCTTGACGTATATCAGTAGAAAAATATAAATATAACTGCAACAGTGAACGCTGAATATATGTGGTAAAGCCTTTAGTGTTGCTGAATATATGTGGGAAATTCCTTTTTGCGGTATGGAACGAATTACGTTGTGGTGAACTTTCGTATTTACGTTTCACAGACTGTGAGCTTACTTGAGGACGTCTATAAGAGCGGTGCACCAATAGAGGTGAATACACTATGTGATAACCCTGCACAAAATTGCGAACTAATTCACACCATCCCGCATCTATCTGCGGTATTGCTTACTTGACATTACGGGGACTTTTCTGCAGCAAAGAAACCGCACGAGGACCGCGTCTCGCTCTTCCAGCGCGGACCTACTTCCTCCGCTACGTCCCGTTCACCTCAGATCACTTCGCCTCAGGTGCTGTTGGTTTTTTTAAACTGACAGCCTATTACCCTCTGTTTAAAAGCCTTTAGTGGCGTATATACGTGGAAAAAGAAAAATATACTCGGCGTTCACGTTCTAGTTATAGGTGGTAAAGCCTTTAGAGGCATATATCAGTAGAAAGAGAAAAATATAGTTGTATTCTGCGTTAAGCACTGCACTTTTTATTTTATGCGGTAAAATCTCTTGAAATATTTTGGTGGAAATTTTTTTTTTTATTGTATTCAGCATGAAGCGCTGCACTTGTATGCAATAAAATATTTTTTGCATTACCTGTATTTTTTGCCCTAAAAGACGCACCAGCCCATGAGGTGCACCTAGGTTTTAGAGGGGGACAATAAGAAAAATATATTTTTCATTATACCCAAGGTCAGACCAGCAATCAGACCCAGAATATTAATCAGACCTCAGCTGACAGCCCCAATCAGACCCCCCAGTGTTTATAAGACCCCAATAAAACCTCAGATCAGACCCCCAATCAGATCTCAGCTCAGACCCCAGTGTACGACCCCCAATCAGACCTCAGATAAGAGCCCCAATATAAAAGAGACCCCCATTCAGACCTCAGATATGCCCTAATGCCTCTTATCAGCCCCCAGAAGCCTCTCATCAGCCTCTTGTAAGTCTCCTAGCCTCTTCTAAGCCCCTAGCATTGCTTATGCTCAGACATTGCAGGCTGAAGAGGAAAAGCCCGGCGGCCGCAGCCGAGAAAAAGCAATGCGCCACACATATATATTATTTGCCTTGTATTCACCCCATAAGACGCACTAGCGTTTTCCCCCATTTTAATAATCTTGTATTCTGAGTTAAGCGCTGCACTTATATGCGGTAAAAACTTTTGTGAATTATTTCGGTGGAAATACAAATTTCCACCTCCTCTATTAACTCCTTAACATCGGACACACTAACTTTACACTCCCCCAGCTCTATCTATCTATCTATCTATCTATCTATCTATCTATAGAAGAAAAGCAGAATCCACGGCACCACCTATAGTAATCTGTGTCTTTATTTCACCAAGGGCAACGTTTCGGTTTTCCCAATGAAACCGTCCTCAAGCCAGGACGGTTTCATTGGGAAAGCCGAAACGTTGCCCTTGGTGAAATAAAGACACAGATTACTATAGGTGGTGCCGTGGATTCTGCTTTTCTTCTATGTATTCAGAGAGTTGAAGTCCCTCTCTGCACCACAGGCACACCAAGCGATTTACAAGCGGTGCGGTTCACCAGTTTTTTCGTTTCTATATATATACACACACACATACATACTGTATATATATATAGTGCCAGCAGCATCTACGAGCGAATAAAGATAAATGATACTGCTAGCCTGTTAAAGGGAACCACAGCATTATAACACAATACATTTGATATGACATTTAGCAAGAGTTTAAAGTGCCCACATATAGCACATAGTGGGACACTGCATTAAGATGAATCAGGCGTGGATCAGCCAGGATTTCCACACACCAATGCCTGATGCATCAGACTAGATCATCAATGGTGCCACACCAACATTTTGACAATAGAGACCGGTTTCTTCTGGCTACCTGCCCAAGCTACTATTCTGATGCTGTTACCCACCTGATGCCACACATCTGATGCCAAGTGCTCCTTCTTTCACCCACCATCTTCAGCAGGTACTAGTATTGACATCCACCTCCACAGTATGTCACCTTGCCACTCTGTGGCCTCCTGATGCTGCCGCCACCTCCAGACTCTATCATTGTGCCACTCTGTGGCCTCCTTCAGGTGCTACTACTGCTGCCTCCACCTCCAGACTGTCATTCTGCCGCTCTGTAGTCTCCTCATGCTGCCATGTCCACACTATGTCATCTTGCCACACTGTGGCCTCCTGAGGCTGCCAAGTCCACACTGTCACCTTGTCACTCTGTGGCCTACTGATGCTGCCATGTCCACACTATGTCATCTTTCCACTCTGGCCTCCTGATGCTGCCATGTCCAGACTATGTCACTGTGCCACTCTGATGTATCATGCTGCTTCTGCCATCTCCACACTGTCACTTTGCCACTCTGTGGCCTCCTGATGCTGCCTTGTCCACACTATGTCACCGTGCCACTCTGTTGTATCATGCTGCTGCTGCCGCCGTCTTCACACTATGTCACCTTGCCACTCTGGCCTCCTGACTCTGCCATCTCCACACTATGTAACCTGGTCACTCGCTGGCCTCCTCATACTGCTGACACCTCCACAGACTTACGTTTCGCTCCGCTTTCTTGACGCCCCTTGAGAAAGCGGAGCGAAACGTATGTCGGGGTAGGCTCTCCTCTCTGCTCGGAAGCCCGTGTCCTCCTTTCCAAGTGTCCCTCAGGTATATTGTGATGGAGCGTATGTGTCTTGTTGCTGTACTGTGTGTGTGCTGTTGCCCATCAGGCTAGCTCAGTTAGGCACTGTTCCAATTCATATATGTTTTGTATTGAGGGTGCGTTGGCTTATGTCAACACTGTGAAAAGTTTTTTTTTACCCTATATAGGAGGGGCAATCGGGGTTTTCTATGCATGGGAGGGGAGTAATATGTCTTGGCTACCATTTGTATTTCCGCCATATATATTTTTTAATATTGACATTATGTGTATTGTTTGGTCTTTTTATCAACTAATAAAGTTTATGAAATTGTATTGCGTGTCCCTTTATGGTCATTTGGTGATATAAAGTCTGGAGTTGGCAGCAGCATCAGGAGGCCACAGTGTGGCACAATGACAGTGTGGAGGTGTCAGCAGTATGAGGAGGCCAGCGAGTGACCAGGTTACATAGTGTGGATATTGTTGCTCTTTTTATCAACTAATAAAGTTTATGAAATTGTATTGCGTGTCCCTTTATGGTCATTTTGTGATATATTGCATAGTCACGCATTCAATTGTGATTGAGTTGCGTTGGCATTACCAACTCCAGACTTTGTCATTGGGCCACTTTGTGGTCTCCTTATGCTGCTTCCACCTCACCACTCTGTCATGGAGATATTCTGTGGACTTTTCGTGCTGTTCCCACCCTCCCCACTTCATGACTGAGCTACTATTTTGGCTTTCGGCCTGGCTGATATAATTTTTTTGACCTTTCTTCTGATATGTCAGAAGGAAGAAAAAATGAGACGCACAACGGATCCTGTCTGTGTAGCAGCTGTAAGGCCTGTATGGTCCCATCAGAATTGGCTTATGATTTGGTAGCCAAAAGCAGGAGTAGGTGCAAAACACAGAAGACATGCAAATATTTCATTCACGTGTCATCTCTGTTTTAGATCCACCCCTGTTTTTATTGGCATCTACAATACTGAGAAAATGCTGACCAAGTGTAAGGTGTATGCTCCACAGACAGCCTTAGTTTTTTGTGGGTTATTGTTCTGATGGATCAGAGGAAGGGTAAAATAATCAGTGACGTCAACACAAACTTACTGCTGACACCCTCTCCACTCTGTCAGGGGGGCTCTACTTGTATAAGCATTTAATAGAACAGATTCTGAAGACATCTATGTGGAATCCGCTGACAAGGGTGTAAAAGGAGAGCAGTTCTTGACACTAACATCGACCTGTAAGGCTGAGTTCCTATTTGAGTTATTAGGCCAGTTTTGGCAAATTTAAGTATACTTTCTTATAATTTTAATCAAGTTTTGGTTTAATAAATTTAATATTAAAATATTTAATACTACAAATTAAATGTAGAGCAAGACAGGAGAGAATCGGCCAGTCTTCCGTTTATTCAACGATGTGGTGTTGCAATGGAGAAAGCATTCCAAAATAAAATTCCTCTCCAGCTGGAGATGAATCCTGTCAAAATTGATGCAAGTGCAGTATTAGCTGCTCATCCAGCAAGATACTTCTGGGGGAACCTGCCTGGCATGAACAGGCCTCCAGTAGCTATAGACAATGAGAAGAAGACAAAGCTTCAAGATTACTTGGAGCCCGTAAGAGTCGCCAAGTTGAACAAGATTCAAACCAACCAGGCCCCGGTCTCTTCGTCCGGGAAAACATCACGGGTTCCCAGTCATCATGGAATGGAACGGAGTACATCCTTATTATATTTAATAAATTGAATAATAAAATTTTATTTTTTCCTAACACAGGAGAGAATCGGCCAGTTTTTAGGTTATTCAACGACGTGGTGCTGCGATCGAGAAAGCATTCCAAAAAAACAATTCCTCTCCACCTGGAGCCGAATCCTTTCAAGATTGATGCAAGTGCGGTGTTGTCTGCTCATCCAGCAAGATACTTCTGGGGGAACCTGCCTGCCATGAACAGGCCTCTACTAGCGACAGAAAATGAAAAGAAGACAAAGGTTCAAGATTCCTTGGAGCCCGAAGGAGTTTCAAAATGAATCAAGATTTAAACCAACCAGGCCCCGGTCTCTTCGTCAGGGGTTCCCAGTTATCATGGAATGGAAAGGATGACATCCTTATTATATTTAATAAAATGTTTAATAAATTTAATAAAAATAAAAATGTTCCTAACACAGAAGGAGGAGGACATCCTGTGGTGCTCGGAGATGTAGAGGGTCTTCGGATTCCCACCGTTCTATACAGACGTCCCAGAAATGAACCGCGGCTCCCGACAGCAGCTCCTGGGAAGGTCATGGAGCGTCCAGATCATCTAGCATCTATTCGCCCCACTGAAGGATTATTTTGAAAGTGTGTAGAAGCCACACAGGACCCTCACGCTGCAGATTTATCATTGAGACACCGTATTTTATAATATTACATTATTATTTTGTGCATTAGCAATACCGATGGATTACTGAGCAAATGCTGACCGAGTGAAGGCTCCACAGACAGAATCCATTTATTTAGGGGTTATTGTTCTGACAGATCAGAGGAAGGGCAAAATAATCAGTGACATTAACACAAACTTACTGCTGACAACCTCTCCACTCTGTTCGGAGCTCTACTTGTATAAGAGCTTAAAAGAACAGGTTCTGTAGACATCTATGTGGAATCAGCTGACGAAGGTGCCAACATCGACTTGTAAGGCTTAGTTCATTCTTGAGTTATTTGGTCAGTTTTGGCCCCGTGACTGCCCAAATAAGTGAAGTGTGCAGTGTTTCTAAGAGCGACGTCTGTCATCTGCATGTGATACTGACTCACAGTATTTCACTACCACAGCAGACTCCCTATGCATGTTACTGCAAGGCACAGTGTTCTACACCACTATAAAGGCTCTCTGCAGCCTGGAAATAGCAGGTTTTTTTTACGTTATTCATCGTGAATAATTCGGATCGAAGCAAATTTTTTCAGATTCTTTGGCAAACCGGACAAATCGAATTTAATAACATCTCTAGTTATCATTCAATTGCTTCATTGTCTCTGCTATGCGGTATATGCCTCTCGATCCATAATGACAGTTGCTCCCCCTGAAAAATACAAGCAAAGCGTCAAAAGATCGCATGGCGACCCTCCCAGCACACCCATGCACAGTATCTTAACTGGGTGAATTCATGCTAGGTGTACAGTACGGTAAATTGTTCTTTGGGGGCTTAATTTATGCCGATGTATAAATGACATTTAGTTTCAATGAAGGAAAACCTTTTCCATGACAGACTCTGGAACCAGGGTAAATTATACCCATTTGAGAATGGATTTGAAGAAAAGTAGAGAAAAAAAAACTCCATGCAAAACTATTTAATTTTTTACAAAATTATACAGAAAAATTCCATATAAATAGAACATTAAAAAGACAATAACATTCGATTGGCAGAAGAGTAATATTTCAAAATGTAGGCCTGTTAATATTTGACCTGTGTTACGCTGGCAGTGGCTCAGCACCAGCTACGCGACAAGCGACTGCAGTAATTAAAGCTGCCCCCTTTCCAGAACCATCTTCTGAAAGACGGAAGGTAACCTCACATTCTGGAGCCAACATCTGCACAGTCTTCTTAAGCACTCCAGCAAAGCTAGAACGAGAGAGATGTTAGAACATCAATAGTCTGTAATGCTGAGCAAAAAAAAAAAAAACACACCATGCACCTGATTAGCGGGTGCAACAAACATCAGCACCTACCGTATTTGAGGGAAAGTGCCCCTGCGTCTTATAGGGCGAATGCTGACATTTTTACATTGCCAGCTGCGATGTATGCGCGAGCAGGGAGGGACTGGAAGGAGGAGCTGGGGGCCGGCAATTGCGGATGGGCCGGTGCAGTGACTGTACCCGGCCCCCCCGCTCCAGTGCTGCACTAATAAAATATAAGGTATCTAAATCAATTAAAAGTTCTGGTCCATGCCCCCCACTCCTAATATATCCGACACACGGCTTGTTCAGTTGATAGCAGGCATTCCGGGCGGCCGGCACGTCACTCCCTGATGTCACGTGCCTGCGCCGCCTACTTTATGAATGAAGCAGGCGGCGCAGGCTTGGACGTCAGTGAGTGACGCGCCGGCCGCCCGGAATGCCTGCTATCAACTGAACAAGCCGTGTGTCGGTAATATTATGGGTGGGGGGCATGGACCAGAACTTTTAATTGATTTAGATACCTTATATTTTAATAGTGCAGCACTGGAGCGGGGGGGGGGGGGGTTACAGTCACTCTGCCGGCCCCCAGCTCCTCCTCCTAGTCCCTCCCCGCTCACTCAGTTTTATGGGGGGAGGGGGTCTGTGGATAGCACTGTTATGGGATGGTGAGGGATCTGTGGATGGCACTGTTATGGGGTGGGGAGGGTCTGTGGATGACACATATATAACAGTGCCATCCACAGATCCCCCATAACAGTGCATCATCCACAGATCCCCCATAACAGTGCATCATCCACAGATCCCCCATAACAGTGCATCATCCACAGATCCCCCATAACAGTGCATCATCCACAGATCCCCCATAACAGTGCGTCATCCACAGATCCCTCCATAAGTGTGTCATCCCCAGATCCACATAACAGTACGTCATCCCCAGATCCCCCATAACAGTACGTCATCCTCAGATCCCCCATAACAGTGCCATCCCCAGATCCCCCATAACAGTGTCCTTCACAGATCCCCCCCATAACAGTGACATCCACAGATCCCCCATTAGTTCCAAAAGCACACCTTTTGGTTAAAAATATTTTTTTTCTTATTTTCCTCCCCAAAAACCCCAGGTGCGTCTTATACGCCAGTGCGTCTTATAGGGCGAAAAATACGGTACTTCTTATTTCACAGCCTGTTAACTAATGTGTCCAGTGGAAGACTTAAAAACCGCAAGATATAATCAAGGAAGGGAATTTGCTAATATTTCAATATCAACAAGACCTTTATTAAGCAGACCTGGGAAACTTTGATGCACATGTTTTTCAATACAAATGTGCTGCACATTATAAAATGACAAAGACAAAAAAAAAAAAAAGTCAGCTCTTCAACTTTTAGCAACTCAACTCCAAGTCTACAAGTCACAACATCTAGATAGAGAGTTGACTCATTGTTCTCAGAGGACTGCTAAATAATTCCAGCTCTACAGTCCAGCCACGCTCCCAGCACAGTAATATAAATGTCAGTTTTACATTCCAGCTAAGGATTACAGTATAAATAACCTATTTCAGAAAACGATGGATTACAGTCAGAATATTAAGATAAAAAGCTAGATGAACAAACCTGTAAGTGCCCACAGCTACCATCTGTAGTTGGGCAGGTATATAGGTAACTGGGTACAGTCTGATCACCAATAGTTACATGGCTCAATTAACTAACTTTTATGACCCCTTGTTAGTACTATAACCTCAACCAATAGGTCATCATGAAAAGAAATCAATGAAAGGAAGTGGCACATCTGTAGGATGTAGCCTGTTTACACGGAGGAGCACCTTGGTGTACATAGTTCAGCACAGGAGCTGAATACATAAAAGTGTTAGAGAGAATTTGCAAACTTCTTAAAATTATTTTCCTTTTTCAATTTGCTAAGGGCAGCCATATTGTAGATACACACTCACTTGTTGTCTCTATAGCCAGTACAGCAATGTGTGTGTGTATGTACATCATGGCAGTTTTAATTAATGGAGTTCAGTGGTCCTAACAATGTCCATAGACAACGAAAGAAGGAATGCCACCAAGAGTACAGACCCCTTCCGTAGAGACCAGCGAGAGGCATTGAGGCATGCTGTCATTAATCCTCTCCCGTGCTTTCCTGACCTATGTTTACCCAGCAAAGAGGACGAGTGAGATGCAAAAGACAAGAAACATCAGCCTATTTTGTATGCTCTAGTGGTCTGTATGAAGAATATTTTTATGTGGATTTACACAAATAATAATAAAAAAAAAAAGATCTAATTTAAATTTGTAATTTTCTGATGATAAATTCTCTTTAAATTCACTCTACTATATACAGTTGGCAGGTCACCAATGAGATCTCATCATCCACTTACTGGGGATGCAGCCTGTACAAAGTTCCATCCACTCCTACAGTGATTTTAAGATGCTCGAGGCCTCGATTTTCTCGGATCTTCTGTACAACAGCAGCAATGCCAGAAGCACATAATTGAGCTGCTCTTCTTGACACTGTGGTACAAACCTCTTTTACCAGGACTGTATCATCACATGTGCTCTTTAAACCCAACTCAGCTAAAATGGCACGAACCTGCAGCAGGCCAAGAGTATCACTAAGAAGGAAACAGAAATCCTTGTAAATGTCTACAAGCCTGGATTACCCAAGGCACAGTTTGCAAAAAAAAAAAATCTTAGCATGACATAATTCAAACCAAGAAACTAAAATCAGAAATACCGTATTTTTTGCCCCATAAGACGCAAAAGTGGGGGGAAATGGCAGTGTGTCTTATGGGACGAATACTGCCATATTTTCATCACTAACGCTGATGCATCGTCGGCTGCTATGCTGCACAGCGCTGCAATGCATCAGCGGGGAGGGAAGAGGGGCTGGAGGCAACTCGCGGCAGGGCTGATGCAGTCACTGTACTCTTACACCGGCCCCGCCGCTTACATCAGTACTCATTTCTAAACAGTAATTCTTAACCTCCAGTAACCTTAACTTTAAAGCAGCGCTATCCTCTTTACTTCCTTACAAATCAAGCTCCGGTAGCAAGCAGTGTGGGCGGCGGCGTAACTTCATTCACTCACGTGACGTGCCTGCTCCTCCCACATTATGAATAAAGCAGGCGTGTGATATCAGTGAGTGATGTTATGCCGCCCACACTGCATCTTACCGGAGCTTGATTGTAAGGTAGTAAAGAGGATAGTGCTGCTTTAAAGTTAAGGTTACTGGAGGTTAAGGGTTACTGTTTAGAAATGTACACTGCTGTGAGCGGCGGGGGACACTCATGGGGTGGATCTGTGGATGACACTGCTATGGGGGGGGGGAATCTGTGGATGACACTACTATGGGGAATCTGTGGATGGCATTGTTATGGGGAGGGGGATCTGTGGATGACACTGTCATGGGTTGGATCTGTGGATGACACATATAGCATAAGGTGCTAGATACGGTATGTGTCTTCCACAGATCCCCCATAACAGTGCCATCCACAGATCCCCCATAAGTGTCATCCACAGATCCCCCCCCCATAAGTGTCATCCACAGATCCCCCCCCATAAGTGTCATCCTCAGATTCCCCCATAAGTGTCATCCACAGATCCCCCCCCATAAGTGTCATCCTCAGATCCCACCCCATAAGTGTCATCCTCAGATCCGATCCCCCCCCATAAGCGTCATCCTCAGATCCGATCCCCCATAAGTGTCATCCTCAGATCCCCTCCCCCCCATAAGTGTCATCCACAGACCACCATCAGTTCAAAACCCACCAAAAGCACATCTTTTTGTTCAAATAATTTTTTTTCTTATTTTCCTCTACAAAATTTTCCTCCTTAAAAAGGTGCGTCTTATGGGCCGGTGTGTCTTATAGGGCAAAAAATACGGTATGTTAATATACAAAAGTATATCATCTCCATGGAGGCAATGTATGGCAACTAGAAAGGAGCCAATTGATTCTACAATTTGGAAGTACAACACATATTTTTCAAAAAGTTCAGAATTTACGGAATCTGAATTTTATGCGATTGGAAAGAAGGAAGTAAGAACATGGCAACAAATAGGATGTAAAAAAAAAAATAATACAACACAAATCATACATAAAATAGAGCTCAACCAGATTACTGCCAAGGAATGTTATTGCTTTTGTCTTTTCATCTAATAATTAGTTTACATTTTTTTTATATGGTCCCATAACAATTTCACATTACTGCACACATTTTTGTATGTATGTTAACACTGGTTATAAAATAAGCCTATATGCTTTATAATAGAACATGGATGTCAGACACCAGGTCTGTTGGTAGATCAGATACACTGTATAAATGTAATCTGTCAAAAGGAGCCACTGTAGAAATTTTTATTTGGATATAGGATTCTCAATATGGCTCTTCTACCATTTCTTACATTTCCTCTGATGTATACCTATTTACTACTTCCGAGAAGAATAAAAAAGTTTTTCTAATTCATGCAATTAGGTGCCATTCGTTCAAAATTCATTTTTAACTAAACTGATATTAAAAATGCATCAGTATAAGCCAATCACTGCCAGTCTTGGTAAACAAAAATGGATGAAATCATTCCGGAATGACAGAATCTGGCACATTTCACATACAACAGATCATATCATACCTTTCAATGCTGGATAAGAACTTAGTAGGAAAAAGTCCTGTTGTATTTAGCTTGTCAGAGATTTTGCCACCAAATAAAACCTTTTGTTGAGTGAGTTTGATCAGAACCTTGCGCACAATCTCTCCCAAGTACATTCCACTGATCATTTTCTCATATCTAAAAAAAACAAAACAAAAACAAAGGCTTCATTAAGCAGGGCTGAAACGTTGCGACTGGGGAAATAAACGGGTCCACTGATTTTGGAGTGCTGCCTCATCATTTGCTTTTTTTGAAAAAAGGAAGAGATTTGGAGCATGTTACTTTTCACTGGCTGCAGTAGTCATTCACTGCTCCAGTAATATTTTAAGCTGACAAATTGTCTTCATCTGTAACTGTAGAGAGAGTTTCATAATATAGGATATTGAAATATTGGATAAGATTTGATGATAAACCTTTGTTTCCCAGGATTAATAGAGTGGTTGTCAACATCTTCATCAAAAGTAGTGGTGATGTCATTAAGGCACCCATTGTCTCCAAATGCTCCCCACTCCATATTAATACACATTTGGCCATCATCTCCATCCAGCAACTCGACATTTTTCATTTCCTCCATATAACAAGCATTAGTCCCTGTACCTGTAATAAAAGGGGTATGCAGCTCAGACTTTTGTAGCAATACTGAGGAACAATTTAGAACAGTGTTTTTGAAAAGGACACTAAACCTAGACATCATTTAGGCACAGCAAACACTTGTCAGGATGGATGTTCACCTCCTGGTCTCTTCATGTTCCAGTTAGCATGTTAGAAGTAAACAAGCCTTATTCTTGTCTCAATTGTAGAAAGTGCAGTATGGCATATTAGGCTGCAGCAATCTGCTTAAAGGGGTTGTAAAGCCAGAACATATAGATGACCTATCCTCAGTCTAGTCAAAATCTGATTGTGGGGGTCCAACTCCCGACACCCTGCACTGATCAGTTGTTTGAAGAGGTGGTGGCACTCGTGCGAGTACTACTTCCTCTTCAAGATTACACTGCATGTTGTCTCAGAAGCGCAGAGTAATTACAAATACTTGTTCCATTCCACTTGAATGAGATGAGCATTTGTAATTACACTACGCCTCCACTGCAAGCGAGACAATGGTATAACCTCGTCAAACAGCTGATCAGCAGGGGTGCCAGAAGTCAGACCCCCACTGATGAAATATTGATGACCTATCCTGAGGGTAGGTTGGTAATATATTGTAGAAATTCACCTTTGAATTAGCAGGACCCTTAAAACATAACTTTTATTATACGTATAGATAAAAGAATAGATATAAAATCTATGGGCCAAATCGCCCGATACTGTCCTAATATCAACCACCAATTGGCAGAATTATCATTTACACTTACATAACCAATATCTATAGAGCCACAGAAATACCACACAACAATGGAATAAAATTACTTTCCTACAAGGTAAGGTTGGTACTAGGAGACCTTTCCCTGTCCAGACCCTGACTAGGCCTCAGCCCAGGGACAATTGCAGCTTGACAACGACTT
Organism: Bufotes viridis; assembly: GCA_033119425.1. Classification (NCBI taxonomy): domain Eukaryota; kingdom Metazoa; phylum Chordata; class Amphibia; order Anura; family Bufonidae; genus Bufotes; species Bufotes viridis. The sequence goes on from CM065590.1 coordinate 289,805,426, forward strand.
CTAATGCTGTTCACAAGTCAACTTATTGTCTGCTGAGGTATGGCATCCCACTCTTCTTGAAGGGCAGCCCTCAGGTCATTTTGGTTCTGGAGTACAGAGTTACGAGCCTCCACACGATGACTCAGCTGATACCATAGGTTTTCAATGGGATTCAGGTATGGAGAAAGTGCAAGATACTCTATTTGAGGTACCCCAGTCTCCAGTAGCCATTCCCTAATGATGCAACCTCACTAGGGTAAACAGCACGGAGGCCCACTAGTCAATCGTCCAGCGTTGATGCTCCCTGGCCCATGCAAGATGAGGACACCTGTGCCTGGTGATGTGGTTAGGTACCCTTGCAGGTCGTCTAGCACGCAGACCACGCTGATGTAAACAGTTTCAAATGGTCTGACGCAAGATTTGGGTGCCTCTCCCCTCCCTTAAATGTGCCTGGAGTTGTGTGGCATTCTTCATCCAGTTCCGCAGGGCTATGTTCACAATAAAGCAGTCATCAGTGTGGGATGTGGCCAAAAGAGGTCGACTTCTATGCCTGTGACTCTCAGTCTCTCTGAATCGGTTACAACCTGCTGATGACACTCTGACACTCTAAGCTCAGAGGCCACTTCCATCTGAGAACATCCTGCTTGAAGCTTCACAATGGTGAAGTACTGTTCATCAATTGTTAGGTGTTGTCTTGGTCTCATGATGTCAAAATGTGAACAGCATGATGAGGAGGACTGTTTAAATAACAATTCTAATTAAACCAGGACATTTATTTGGAGATTCATGGATCAAACTGTTGTGATCAAACCGTTGTGAATTTTGCAGTTGAGCTCCTTGTTAGAGAACAGCAAGTTGTGGAAAAAGTACTAAAACCATCGAACCGTTGGACATGTGCATTCAAAAACTGACAGAAGGTCTCATTATGTTCACAGGTTTAGGTGCATTTTAGGTTTATCCTAAAATTTCAACTACATGCCAAATATCCTAAACTTGTGAGTAGTATATATTAAAATTAGGTAATTCTGGCCTTTTTTACGCTGTTGACTGTGCAAGATAAATTACATGATAACTGTATCTCAGGTCATTACGGATATTTTTTTTAGAGAAAACTTTTTTTTAACCACTTAGTAGTCCCACAAGGTGCTGACTTGCAATCCTCTAATCGCTTCCATAAAACACTGTACCACTTACATAATAAAATGTATTATGCTGTCAGGCAAACTATTAGGCCATGCCAAAAAGCATTTACACAGGGCAGCCCTAGGGTCCACTGGACTCTCTGACGCCCTGTGAAAACATTAGCACCCCTCAATCTCGCAGTGGTGCCAATGGGTGACAGAGGGAGTTTCCTCACTTTGAAACAACTTGGATGCCGTTGTTGCTATTGATTGTGATATGTAAGTGGTTAAACTCCCAGGATATGCATTTCTGCCAATTTAGGAGCAGGAGCTCAGCTGTCATGAGGGAGCCAAGCTTCTGCATACACTAGGCTTCAGACAAATCGCGTAAAAATGAAAAACCATGAGGGAGAAAAAATATGGAGTATCAAATGACACTGGCAGAGGAAGTGGGGGGTGGCTTGTCCTAATTGGCTCAGAGGCTGATCAGTCAATTTGCAGGCAGTAAGTAGGCAGGTACATATGCATAGACAGAAAATCGCCATTCTGTTACAATTAGCGAGTGTAAACCCACTGTGCCAACTAACCGTTTAGGCATAAGACTTATCCTAAAGGCATTATTCTGGCGTTCCCCTGGTATTCACCCTTTAACCTCTGTTCAAGCATATGGCTTTCACTGCAGGGAAGCAACCACTTGGATAGTCAGAGTAGTTGACAGCTGATCCACTAGGGAGCTCAGAATACAGAATATACACCAAAAACACAAGAACAGTCACTAAAGCTTAAATGCAAGTCACTAAAATCAGGGTTGCCAACCATCGAGAAATTTCTGGACAGTCCATAAAAATAGGCAACTTTTTTCTTGTGTCCATGAATTTTTGGAGACTGGTGGTACTTGATGAGATTATTTTGGTGGTAATTATTTTACAGCTCGCAGTAAATGCTGGTAACGAGGTGTTATTAGTATTGAGCTAGAGACATGGATTACGTATAGTCTATATATCATTCACCATGGTTTTCAAAATTGTCCGTATAAAATGTAAGCAGTCCATGATTTTGTGATAAGTTGTCCAGAAAAAAAGAAAAATTCTGGATGTCAACCCTACACTAGATCCAGACTACACACAGATATGGTAGATGAAAGGAGACATAGCACAAATTGGTTTCTCTTAAAATCTGTCTTCAGCTTGTGACAGGGAAAGGTAGTGTGTGGCAGTGTAAGAAAAGCTATTACAGACAAGCCACTAATGTAATGTGATAGGGACACTATAAGCAGAGAATAGGGATAGTATAAGAAGAAATAATTTGGTAGATTAGAGAGAGAATTTGATCAAGTAAGGCATATAGTAAGGGATTGAGGATATGCTCAGCCCCAAAAGCTCAGCAATTGTGCTTTTTTCATTCTAAAAAAACATTTAAATTTACCATTTGTAATTGAGCATATGAGTTTGTGTTACAGAATGCACTGCATATTAGTGTAGGTAAACGTGTTGCATATTATGGTGTTGCATCATACCAAGTAGTTCAAAGACATTTCAATGCAAACACGGCATTCTTACCAAATTAATACCAATGAGAAGTGTGTTTGTAGGAGAGGGACATTTAAGTATGGTCTGTGTTTAAAATTACAGAAAAAAATATATATACTTGCAATTTCCGTAGTACCAATCTGTGTACCAAACATGTGACTTCATTTATTTATAGGCCTCATAATAATATGTTTGGAAAACAGAAGAGTAGAAAACAAAAGACCCATAAAAATATTGACTCTTGATGTTTCAACTCACTGGAATTCTACCTTGGAGTGTCTGTACAACCAGCGTAAAACTGAATAATTTCATCATGCACCAGACCCCCTGAACATGAGGAAGCAAAGACGCCTGTCAATTACACAGGACCTTCAAGAATGGCAAGCTGTATGCTTGATTGTATAATAACAGGCAAATCCTTACCATCAAGGAATCTGATGATTAATGTCCATGTTTTTAGGCCCTCGCTATCAAAGCAAAAAAGGGGGAATGCTTTCCTGTTGCCAAAAGAGAGGCCTAATTGCTTTATTATCAGGATACAACGTGTACTCTTGCTGAAGCTTTCAGCATCCAGTGTCACCTCAGAGAGGGTTTTCAGCATGGCAAGTAAAGTCACACCAAAACAGACAAACTTGTCCTCTACCAGTATACAAAACATGTCTTTTGTTAAAATGAATAAGGCATGGATCTTTAAGGATTTTCACACCCTCCTGGCTGATGCCAATGAATAGATCTTCCATTGCTGATGGTTTCCCATCATGCCCCTGCTGCTGTCTGCCTGTCATCATGTTTTGTACCATATGGCTGCAGATGCTGCTAATGCTATTATGCCACTGCCTTCCTACCTACCATCATGTTTTCCACTGTATGGCTGCAGCCATCATCATGCCACTGATATCAACCACGCCTTTACCCATAGCTATTGTAAGAGGGTGCAAGGTGTTGTTTTTGATAGCAGGTACGTGTCACCGAGGTTGCTGGCCTCGGTGAGGTAAGAGCCGGGTTTTTGTCTGCAGCAGCTAGTGCTGCTCTGTTAAATAGCATGGCTGCAAAGCCGATCCGGGCCGGCTCTTACTGGGAGCAGCTAAAGAGTAGGGTGGGTGGCTGCTCCCCACGGTCCAGTCCATGTTTTGGGGCTGGGTATATAACGCAGCCAGCAGCTGTGTCTGGGTGTGTGATTATCCTGGAGCCTGCAAACAGGGCTGAGGAATTCTCTGTCCTGGAGGAAGGAGCTCAGCAAGGTGGTGTTGCCCTGCGACCTGAAGGTGGAATCGCCTGCGGCTGAGCCGACTGCTAGGTGTGAACCCGCACCTAAACCACCCAAGGTGACTGGACCGTGTGTTGGCCTGTTTTTGGTTTTTCCACATGATTTCTGTTGTGTATGAACTGTCACCAAGAGACTGCTTTTCATTTATGGTGTGCAAGTGTGAATAAAACACTGTTTGATGCACAATCTGGACTCCTTGTTTTGCCTCTAAACTGCACCCGCACCGCTGTCTACCAGAGCGACTCCCCACACTATATATGTGACATAATTTGCTATTGCTGACATTGCATCAAAGAGCAATAGGAGGGGGAGAAAAGCAAACATTTAAAAAAAAAAAAAAAGTTACTGGAAAGATTTAAGTCCTAGGAGAGCTCAGAGTGTCAATTTTCGATCTCATTGGAACATGTTTGATTCGTGTAGACACTAATTGAATTTTCTGAAAAATTTAATGAATCAGAAAAAATGAATTTGAATGAGTTCTCTAATCTCTACCACATACTAATTTATGTGGTCATTTATCAAACTGGTGTGAAGTAGAACTGGCTTAGCTGCCCAAATGAACCAGATTCTACCTTTCATGACAGCTCCTTTGGAAAAAGAAAGGTGGAATAGAATTGATTGCTATGGGCAAGTACAGTTGTGTTCAAAATTATTCAACCCCCACTGAAATTGAGTGTTTTGGCCAGTTTGACATTGATTTTGATCATTTCAGTCATCTTGTTTACAATTATATCAAAGAGGCACTTGTAAGTCAGACAAATATAACATAACATTTATAATGAAATAACCACAAATGTATTTTCTGTGCTCACATCATTATCAGTTTTATTCAACCCCCAAGTGACATTCAATCTTAGTACTTAGTACAACATCCTTTTCCAGTTATAACAGCTTTTAAACGTGAAGCATAGCTTGACACAAGTGTCTTGCAGCGATCTACGGGTATCTTCACCCATTCTTCATGGGCAAAAGCCTCCAGTTCAGTCACATTCTTAGGCTTGCGCGCTGCAACTGCTTTAAGTCCCACCAGATGTCCTCAATTGGATTTAAGTCTGGTGACTGCGATGGCCACTTCAAAATGTTCCAGCCTTTAATCTGCAACCATGCTCTAGTGGACTTGGAGGTATGCTTGGGATCATTGTCCTGTTGAACGGTCCAACGTCTCCCAAGCCTCAGGTTTGTGACGGACTGCATCACATTTTCATCCAATATCTCCTGGTACTGAAGAGAATTCATGGTACCTTGCACACGCTGAAGCTTCCCTATACCTGTAGAAGCAAAACAGCCCCAAAGCATGATTAACCCCCAGCCATGCTTCACAGTAGGCAAGGTGTTCTTTTCTTCATAGGCCTTGTTCTTCCTCCTCCAAACATAGCGTTGATCCATGGGCCCAAACAGTTCTAATTTTGTTTCATCAGTCCACAGAACACTATCCCAAAACTTTTGTGGTTTGTCCACATGACTTTTGGAATACTGCAGTCGACTCTTCTTATTCTTTGGAGACAGCAAGGGGGTGCGCCTGGGAGTTCTGGCATGGAGGCCTTCATTACGCAGTGTGCGCCTTATTGTCTGAGCTAAAACTTCAGTACCCGCATCTGACAAATCTTTTTTCAGTTCCTCAGCAGTCACACGGGGACTTTTCTCCACTTTGCACTTCAGGTAGCGCACAGCAGTCAAAGTCAGCGTCTTCTTTCTGCCACGACCAGGTAGCGTTTCAACAGTGCCCTTTGCCTTGAATTTGCGAATGATGCTTCCTATGGTGTCTCTTGGTATGTTTAACATCTTTGCAATCTTCTTATAGCCATTGCCCTTCCAGTGAAGAGAAATCACCTCTTCTCTTGTCTTCCTGGACCATTCTCTTGACTTCACCATGTCTGTAAACCAGTAAATGTCTAGAAGGAGCTGAGTATCACAGTCATTTTAAATCTGTCTAATTGGTGCTTATTATGCTTGATTTCTGCTCCTTGACATCCACAGGTGTTTTCAATACCTGATCGAAAACACTTGAATGAACCTCTGTTCTTAAGAGTGGTAGTCTTTAAGGGGTTGAATAATTGTGTCAATGAAAAAAAAAAAATCACAAAAAAAACATTTAATACTGTATTACAAAAACAATTGATGTCATTTTAGTTACATTTGGTTCTTTAAAAAGTCCTTGTAAGATTTCATTCTGAACACAATTACAAATGTACATTAAATTCCCTAAAACCCTTTACAGCATTGGGGGTTGAATAATTTTGAACACAACTGTAAGTCAGTTCTACTTTAACCCCTTAAGGACACAGGACGTACATGTACGTCCTGTGTCCGGTCTTTAAAGATGGCGCCCGCTCCTGCTCCATGCGGGCGCCTTAGCCGCGGGTGTCCGCATGGTTCCTGTAGCAGACACCCGCGGCTAATGTCCACGACCGGCAGCGATGCCGATCGCGGACATTTAACCCCTCAGATGCCGTGGTCAATCCTGACCACAGCATCTGAGTGCGCACAAACCGAAAGTTTTACTTTCGGTTTGCGCTCCGGCTCCCCCGTGTGGCGATCGGAGGAGCCGGAGCGTGCCTGTAGTAGCCTGGGTCTCTATGAATGAAACCCAGGCTGCTCTGTAGTATTTCCTATGGAGCCTTGCCTGTAATAGGCTTCATAGGAAATATGCGATTTTTTCATATATTCCAATGCTATTGCATTGGAATGTATGAAAATCACAATCAGATGATTGTAAGTTATAGTTCCCTATGGGAACTATATAAAAGTGTAAAAAAAAAAAATGAAAAGTTGAAAAATAAAAATAAAAATCATAAAAGTTCAAATCACCCCCCTTTTGCTAAAATAAAAATGAAAAAACTAAAAATTTTTAAAAAATACACATCATGGGTGTCGCAATGTGCAAAAACGCCCATAGTATAAAAATATAAAAAAATATTCCCCATACGTCAAACAGCAAAACGGAAAAAAGCGTCCAAATGGCGGATTCGCCATTTTTGGTCGCTTCATTTTCCACAAAAAATTACATAAAAGGTGATCAAAAAATTCATACACACCCCAAAATGGTATCAATAAAAAGATAAGATTATGACGCATAAAATGAGCCCCCATACAGCTCTGTACATATAATTACAAAAAAGTTATAGGGGTCAAAACATGGTGACAAAAAAGTAAAACTGATTTTTTCCCACTTTTGAATTTTTTTCACTATCAAAACGCAAGAAAACCTATACATATAGGGTATCGCCGGATTCGTACTGACCTGTAGAGTAAAATTAACCAGTCAGTTTTATCGCACATCGAACATCGGAATTTAAAAAGCCGTAAAACTGTGGTGGAATTGCTTTTTTTTTGCAATTTCACCCTATTTGGAATTTTTTCCCCGCTTCCCACTACATCATATGCAATATTAAATGGTGGCATTGGAAAGTACAACTTGTCCCGCAAAAAACAAGCCCTCATATGGCTATGTGAACCGAAAAATAAAAAAGTTATGGCTCTGGGAAGGCAGGGAGCGCAAAACGAAAACTCAAAAAGTAAAAAACCTCCGGTCCTTAAGGGGTTAAGCAAGTTTGATAAAGGACCCCAATAGTTTTTACACTAAAGCCTACAGCTCTACTTTCAGTCCCAGAAAATGTAAACGCTATTCCTAGTGCTGTAGTTCAGACTTCAAATATTAGTCTAAACTTGGTCTCTGAAAATTCTGTGCATTATATAGTATAGTGTCAAGCGAAGCATTTGAAGCCGAATTTGGTCGGGAGTTTAGGAAACAGATTTGCAATGAATCCGAATTTCCTCACACTTCGCGGTAACAAATCAGTTATTCCTAAAATAGCGGCTGCACATGTTGTAAAATAGAAGATGCACGGGAACACAAGATCACCCATAATGCCGTGCAGCAAGCCAATCCACAGATACCCATTCTCTATGATTTCACAGTCCTATAAAATCCTCATTCCGCGCGGTCTCCGCCATTGTCCTGTGAGCTGAGCATAGGGAGAGACGTGGCAAGCGCTCATGCGCTAGGGACAGTGTTGCTGAAAATGATTAATAGAAGAGTACAGGGAGACTTGTTCTGCGTCAGTTTTATTTTCTTATTCCTACGTCAGCCGTAATCCAAGATATTTTATTCAATACCAATATGATGGAAGCCTTTATTATTCTGGTGCCAGCGTGCCAACCAATACCATCCGGTCTGCACCCCTTAGGGCAGTGATGGCGAACCTTTTATAGACCAAGTGTCCAAACTGCAACCCAGAACCCACTTATTTTTTGCAAGGTGCCAACACGGCAATTTAACCTGAATACCAATATAGTCTATCTTCCAGGGACTTAATCATTTAGCTATAATAGCATGACTACATTAAATGCGCTGCCTGTGCCATTCTTGGCATGTCCTGCGCTGATGAATGGCAGGAAAAGTCTAAGGCAAATTGGTACACCATAGACTTTTTCAAGGGTGTGGGTGCCATAGGTTCCCCACCGCTACCTTAGGTGGGCCAGGTCTTAATGATGACCATCCTCATCTTTTGTTGGTTTAACGTCTTCCAAATCACCCTTCAAAGTCTCAATGTCCTAGAAAAGTCAGCAAGATGCAGAAAGGAGGAGCTGGATGTTCCTGATGACCTACTCTCATCGACATTAGATGATGTGGAAAAGGAGGAAAAGCAGATGGCAGAAGAAGGGCTCCCACATGTAGGGCAGGAGAGCGCTGGGGTTGGAAAAATGTGTATGCCAGAGCTGATTAGTATTCAGTGTTTACTCTCAAATAACCTTCTAGAGATTGCAGGCCAGAACAGCAATAATATGCATATTATCCCTCCAGCTAACCAGCCAAAACTCATACCAGCAACAGCCCCTGTGGCCATTAACAATGAAAAAGAACTATACAGTGCTGTCTTCATTATTAAATGAAAGGCTGCTGTGGGCCAATTGGCTGCTCGGTTCTTCACTGCTGCATGGCCGCAACCAGCCCGCAGCATGGCTGCTTTATGTGGCCGCACACTAAAGCAGAGTGGCCTGGGTATACCCGATTTACAGCGATTTGTGACAAGTTAACTCAGAACAAAATCGAATTTCTTGGCTGTGAAGTTGCCGGAGTCAAATTTTTCAAAACTTTGCTCATTTCTAATGTAGCACAGTGTTCCTCAGTCAGTTGTTCAGATGCAATGAGTGGCTCCCATGGATCCTTGAAAGTTGGTAGCTGTAGATAATCCTGTACCCAGGTGCAAGATGTACTGTAATACTAAATAATTTTTTTTAATAGACTTTTTACATTATAAAAGTATGTTCCCCAATACCAACAGTTTTTGACGGTAGTCAACCAATTTAAAAAACATTTGGGATAATATTGTATAATCTGATCAAACAGAAACAGTAAGTGTTCTGTATCTTACCTACTATCAGGCCTACTTCACAGGCAGGATCATCATATCCACAGGACATCATTGTTCCCACAGTATCATTTACAAGTGCTATGACATAGAAGTCAGAATTCTACAAAATATATAAAAAAAAAAAAAAATGAATAAAAGAAAAATCATGAAAAACGACCAGATGCATACTTCAAAATGCGAATACCTTTCTCCTAACTGCAGCTTCTCTGAGTAGCCGGACCACATCCTCTCCCACACATCCTGATGCACTGAAACCCTTTGTCCAAGAAATCAGGATGCCCTTTTTTAGGGGAGAAAACAGCCATAGAATAACAGTTTTTAGGATTTTAGGAACGCACTGTATTTTTAATCACTTACCTGATCTAGACTGTTCTGCTTACACGGAAAGGAGAATGTAAAACCCAAAGGCAATCGTTTCCCTTGAAGATTATTTTCTTCTTGAAATTCTGTGATGCAATTCACAATGTGATCAAAGAGCTGATAAGAGAAACAAGACAGCCCTTAATAATTAATGTACTCAAAACCACCATGTTTTATATGATGAAAAGCAGTGGTGAACATGAAGAGATGGTTGAATACCACACCAAAGACCAAACTAGGGTCCCAATAAAAAATCTAACTGTTGTTAACTCTCAATATTCCTAATATTTATTCTGTCATACGGTACTGCTCGCAGAACAAAGTTCCCAATTATTCTGTATAATTAACAAACACTGCTATTAAAGGGTTTCTGTCATCAACTTTTGACATTATAAGCTGTCTGACATTAGCTATGTGCTAATGTCAGACCAGCTTGATAATGTCTTTTTTATAAAAATCGGATGTATATTTAGGCAGAAAAACTTACTTTTATAATATGTAAATTAGCCTCTAGGAGCAGGGGGGGCGTTGCCCTGCTCCTAGCGGCTCCGTCCGGCAACCTGCTGGCACGCCCCTTCTTAGTTTGATTGACAGTGCGGGGAAGCAATCCTCCTGCACTGTCTTCTTCTGAAATCCCAGAAGAGCGGCGGCACAGGCGCGGTGAGCAGAGGACAGCAGGCACCAGCGTCCTTTGCTCACCGCGCCTGCGCCGAATACAGAGCGGCGGCGCAGGATTTCAGAAGAAGACAGTGCAGGAGGATCGCTTCCCCGCACTGTCAATCAAACTAAGAAGGGGCGTGCCAGCAGGTTGCCGGACGGAGCCGCTAGGAGCAGGGCAACACCCCCCCTGCTCCTAGAGGCTAATTTACATATTATAAAAGTAAGTTTTTCTGCCTAAATATACATCCGATTTTTATGAAAAAAGACATTATCAAGCTGGTCTGACATTAGCACATAGCTAATGTCAGACAGCTTATAATGTCAAAAGTTGATGACAGAAACCCTTTAATGTATAACCCCATATTCAGTTATTAAATCTAGCAAGCTGCCACGTGACGCAAAACACATAACCATCTCACATACATACCTGTTGTCCAGTTCCTTGTATTATTTCTGTGGGCAAGGCGAAAGTCTTGCTTTTCATTTGTACTCCTCCCTCATTTCTTATACCCACGTGGGTATATAAAACACGAAAGTTGGTTCCTCCCAAGTCGAGAGCTAGAAACTCTCCTCGTTCTATGAAGAATAAAATTAGCTAGCTTTAAATTTTGTAGCAATATTTGTTCTAGATGCATCTGAAATTTTCCTTAGCAGTTACAGTACCTTTTCCATTCGGTGTAGCACGCACAAATGTGGGAAGCATCCTCACAATAGCTTTAGGTTGTGTCCTTTTCTGAAGACCAATTTCTATTTCATTTCTCATTCGTTTTTCTACCTCTTTCAGTTTTGCCTTGGTCATAATAAAAGGTTCTAGGATTTTATCAATCAATTGTCTTTGGTGAGCAAGACGTTGTGCTACAGCTGTTACAATGGCTGTGCCTTTTCCACTTCCATCCTCAGACACTAGAAACTTAATTTGACAGCCTGGAGCCAACTCCTTCAGAGTCTGATTGAGATGTTCACTAAACCTGGAACACAATCAAAGCATACAATTTGTGATTTCATCAACCACTATCTTGAAACACAAAACACCAGCAGAATCAGTGTTGGGCTGTACCAGTTTTGTAGATATAGAGAAATACTGTATGAATGTGAACATTTGGATA